>JBCEWC010012797.1:0-15583 GCA_038996855.1 Solanum aculeatissimum | reverse complement strand
AAAAGAGGATAAGTACTTTGAAATCATAACCATGCATAATTGGGCTTAAAGGCCAAATCACTTTCTTTACTTTCATGTATACGTGACTAAAAAGTCAAATCATTCTTCCTGACATACTTTCATGCATAGGAATAACTCCATTCTTTACATAGGTGTGAGAAAGGAGTATGAACCCTTGGAGATAGTCCACCCCGCCTCCAACCTCAATCCTATGCTCCTTTAAACATATACATATGGTGTAAACACCCATCATTTACTCAAAGAGCCATATCATAGACATAGTATGATCACAACTAAGTCATATTCATTCTTTGCTTGAAAACATAGTCATAAACATCTTTGGGACTTAGCCCACATCATAAGCTTCATAAAAATCCATGCTCATGAATGCAAATGCCTTGAATAATGAATGAAATACATGGGTAATGGAGATCAACATTTAATTCATCATAATAAGATAAATTCATTCTTAAATCATAATGAAATCCACAATTAAAAGCATAATTCATACTACCCATGCTTGAATTGAAGATTTAAAGGGACATGCATAATTGAATTTTCATAATCTCAATGTAATTCATGATAATTGAACTTAAATAATTTTAAAATCATCAAATAAGTACAACCCACACTTCAATTTAATCAAATCAATAATGAATTTAAAGACCCATATTTAAAGTAAGCTTAAATTTCATAAATTCAAGTGTAAAAGAGTTTTGGGGTCTTCATGGTTGAAAGAGGACCATGAATCAATCTTGATAAATAGAATCATAAACTATACCAACCATAAACTATACCAACCAAGCTTGAAATCAGTGAACTACGCATTGATAAAGTTTTTAAATTTTCCGAATAATATCTCATTACACAGTAGTATGTCAATGTTAAAATTTTAATATATGATGAATATGCGATAACATATTTTATATATGCATTTATATGGTATATTGGATATGAATCATATATTGTGTAATGTCTAACCAATTAGTCGAAGGAGACATTTTAGTAAATAATTAATTATTGATCCAATTTTATTGGCTTAATTTGATAATCTAAGCTTCAAACGATGAATTATTTTGTAAAATATAAGATCTTATCTTATCATCGAGGGTCAAATTTGTGTTGCGTCAAATATTGTGTCATAACATGAAAATTAAAAAAAATTAATAGACTAATGACACATATCAAAATAACAATAAAAATATGTCAGGTGTAGCGGTGAATATTTCACTCAATCAAATGTTATAGTATCACTATGTACGTACTCCAATCAGATTGGCTGGTGAATAATCAAGTCAATCCATCAAATAATACTAATAAAAAATTGGGCAAATTACACTGAGAGACACTAAACTTAAAAAACTATATAAAAAAATAGCCCTCGTTGTATAGACATGTATAGTTGGTGTATATTTATGTATCATAATGTATATTTTGTGTATAACTCATGTATAAGTAATATACATTGTATAGAAGTGTATACTTTCTAAAACTTTTGACAAACCATATTGTATAGTCATATATAGTTTCGGTGATTTTGGGCTATTTTTTATGTAAATAAAGCATGGACTACTTTTTTTGTAAATATTTTACTTTTTTGTATATATATGTAATTTCCCCTAAAAAATTTAGGGTAAAAAATATAATTATACATTTTTATATATCAAATTACATGATCCTACCAACTTTTTCTTATTTACACAAAAATAACAATCCACAATTACAAAATAGACAAAAGGTATTTGTTGGTATTAATTGATATTGATGACAAGTTGATTTGATTGGTTTTGGAAAAGAAAAAAGTAGTATACTTTGATAATTTATTTGTTGTTTTGGTAAATAAAAAATTTCTTGTAATTCTTAATCTTAAAGTGCCTATTCTTGTAAGTTTATCCTCGTCACAATGTTTCTCACCCACGACTATAAATATGAGTCATTGTGATGCTAAAAAGGGACCAAATTTTCTAACAAGAGGACAGAAAAAGTTCATTAATCATAAAATTCTCTATAGATATTTAAGTATTTTTCAACCAGTTTTAAAGTTCAAAATAAAGATGTAGGATCAAATTTTAAGTCTTTAAATTTAAATATAAATTAAATCATGTTTATTAAATTCAAAATCAAGTTGAAAGATCGTTAAAATTTATTTTGAAAATAACATACTATACTACTTGTAATATTTTTCAATCTCGATTATTTCTTTTATGCAAAATTTATAGTCTAAAAAATTAGCAACTTAATTCTATAAATTTTCTTGAGTTAATTTGACATCTCATATTGCTATTATGCAAATACTATGAACTACTTATTGTAGATTTACAAAAATCAGTTTTCTATTGTAAATTCTTTTAATTGTTTAAACAACATATATGTCACGATACCAACTACCCCATCCCAAATTACCAAGCTCCACAACCAAATTATCCAGCCCCATCGCATCCATCTGAAAAAGAGGTCGTTGAAGTTTTTGTGTGCTCTCAGGAACCAGAATTCTATGAAAGATTGATACTGCTTATTGGGACAAAATTCGTTGAGATAGTCAAGATCGGCAAAACTATCGAGGATGGATTGAGAACGAGAAAGATTACCCGTGTGTCGAATTCAGTTGGACCGTCAGGTTTGTTGAAGAAGAAGTGAGAAGATGTTTCGTCTATTTTGAGCTCACAAGATAGGAGGAAACCCCCAAACACCAGCTCCAGAAAATCTATATCCTCCCCAGATCATTTTCAACACCTTTCAAACCCACTTCCAGCTTACTATGCCCAACTAGGATACCCAACTCCACCCCCAAATTATCAAATCCCTCTTCCTCAATATCACTCTCTCCAGTACCCAAATATCCACCCGAATTTCTAAAACTCATCACCGGGATTTTCAAATGTCCAACCGATTTATCAAACTCCCCCTACCAACTACCTCATCCCAAATTACCAAGCTCCACAATCAAATTATCTGGCCTCATCGCATCCAAGACTCCAAACCCCTGCCCCTCTTCGCTGAAATATCCCAAATTACCGCCAAGTGCCCCCACCTCCACAGAATAATTATAACCCTCTTTGTTCAAGCGCAGAAAAGAAACCTCCTCGAGTGTTTACTCTATTTGTAGAAAGCTGAAAAAAATTATTTGAGAGGTTATTGGCTGCTGGTCTAATCTGCCATGTTCCTCCAAAAGCAATTGATACTAGTTTCAGATTTTTTAGGGTTGATCAAACATGTGCTTTCCATTCCAATAGTGTCGGACATGACATTGAAGATTGTCTAAATTTGAAGCACAAAATTCAAGATTTGATCAATCGTGATATGATTGTTCTTCAGACTGCCGCTCCTAATGTCAACAGTAATCCTCTGCCTAATCATGAAGGAAATATTGTCGGCATAATTGAGAGAGAAGAAGATTGGAGCACGGTTAACATGATAATCTCTTATGACACTGAAAGTCTAGAAAAAGGTGTAGCGTCCCTGTGCATCAATGAAAAATTGAAGGCTGTGATTTTAACACCGAGCCAGAAAGTTAATCAAGCACTAGCCAGACCAATATGTCATCTGTACCAGTCTTTTCCAGCACGAGAATGCAATGGTGACGATTTAGGGGAAGGAATCGAGAATCTGTTGAGGAGATTGATGTTGTTATTGATGATGTGGCTGGTCCGTCAGGAATTCAAAAGGCGAAGCCAGACGAACAAGTGTTGAACTGGTCATCAACTCCGCTTTTAATTCCCCGCTCATCTTGGTAGTTGTCTGTTTTAAAATGGGTGGCAATCCGAAAGAGGCCTGGGATCCACCTCTGTTTTCATTTTTGTTGTTGACTGTTTATGTTTTAAAGTTTCTCTGTGTTGTTTTTTAAAAGGCAGATTGACCCATGGTCATGATCAGAGTTTTCTTTTCTTTCGAGTTGAGTGAAAATCTCTCTTTATTTTAAATATTTTTATTTACTATCCATCTGGGTATAGAATTGGGTCCAATTAAGTGCTGAAAGTGGGTTTAAGGGTTGGGGTTTTAAATTGAGAAAATAGCCACTTGAATTGCAAACATGACCATTTATAATGTGACCAATTTGAATAAATTGATTAAATTGATCACGATACGAAATCAATACAAATTAATTAAAGAGCTTTTAAATGTCAACAACTTAAAATAATTAATCTAACTATGAAATGGTTAATTCTAGAAGTGATTAAATTAAAAATAATAAAAATTCTTATTGAGCACTTGATGAAAAATAAAAAATGTGACATAAAATTATAATACACAACATTTAAAATTAAAATGTATAATATAGAGTATATAACATAATTAGGAATAAAAAGATTTAAACTCCAAAAATTATTAAAAAATATTTTTTGTATTTTCGAAAGCTAATTATTCCAAGTCGTTTAAAATTAAAAGCTCAATATTTAATTTGTATTGTGGAGGGTAAAAATTGGATGTCAACAACTGTCCCTTTCTTTGGGCATAATCGATGAAAGAGATTGTGGACAAAGAAACTTGACAAATCCAATTTTTAGCCGACCACATCTTCATCTGAAAGGCTCTCGGTACGAACTTTGAGAAATTATGGCCGGACCCTGATTTTGTGTTTCCTACATATCTAAAGTTACATGAGAATTCAGGCCACTTGTAGTTCAAAACGCTGAATTTTATGCACGATTTTGAAAAAATTCAAAAGCTATCTCAACATCGAATTATGGAGAGATTGAGATGCTCGGGAATGAGATTTAAGAGTAAAAGTTAGAATACAGTCGAGTTTTCAACATTGAGCCCGCCTATATATCCTTGGACTGAGGAATTAGACTGTTTGTAGTTCGACTCCATCTGTTGAAAAGAAAATATCTTATTTTGAGATAACCTTCGGTTCGAGAGGAGTGACAAATAAGTCGAATCATGAAAAAGAGGCTTGCAACCTCTTAACCATAAATGTGGTGCACTTCACACCTATAATTAAGAACTTACACGTACATAATTTCCAATGTTCTCGGTATGTCGTCACTCGTATTGGAGAGATTGTTTCCGGTGAGGGTTGAAATCACTCGAATGCAAAACTGAAAACTTAACGAACTCAAAAAAATTCTCACACGTCTTCTGATGGGGGTGGGGTTGGATTGTGGTGGGAGTTACTTCTCAGCTCACATTCGAAGAGTTTGATGCCTCTCTTCAGACTATGTCCCAGTTCGCTGCTAAGAATAAGTTTCATGTTGTGTTGCGTTCTATTTGATGAAGTCCACATCTGCGGAGTAATTTGAGAATTCATCCTTTTGGATGCTCTCAACAGGACTAAGACAAAAAATTGTTAGTAGATATCATAAATTAGATATGGGAATGATGTATTTACCGTGCTCAATGAAACAGACCTCTCGACAATTTAAAATAAAATAGTCTTCTCGGTGACTTGAAATAAAATAATCTTCTTGGTAGTTTGAAGATGCAATGATCCGCTCGTCAACTTGAAATAAAATAGTCTTTTCGGCAAATAAATGATGAAATGATTCACTCCGCAATGCATGATGAAATGTAGCTTGAAAATAAAATAGCCTCTCCATGATTCGCTCCGCGATGCATGACAAATGGTTCGCTCCGCGATGCATGATAAGATGATTCTCTCCGTAGCTTGAAAATAAAGTAGCCTCTTCATGATTCGCTCCGCGATGCAGGATAAATGGTTCGCTTCGTAGCTTGAAAATAAAATAGCCTCTTTATGATTCGCTCCGCGATTCATGATAAATGGTTCGCTCCGTAGCTTGAAAATAAAATAGTCTCTTCATGATTCGCTCTATGATGCATGATAAATGGTTCGCTCCGTAGCTTGAAAATAAAATAGCCTTTCAATGATTCACTCTGTGATGCATGATAAATGGTTCGCTCCGTAGCTTGAAAATAAAATAGTCTCTCCATGATTCGCTTTACGATGCATGATAAATGGTTCGCTCCGTGATGCATGATAAATGATTTGCTCCGTAGCCTGAAAATGAAATAGCCTCTCCATGATTCGCTCCGCGAGGCATGATAAATGGTTCACTCCGTAGCTTGAAAATAAAATGGTTTCTCCATGATTCGCTCCGCGATGCATAATAAATGGTTCGCTCCGTAGCTTGAAAATAAAATAGCCTCTCCATAATTCGCTCCACGATGCATGATAAATGGTTCGCTCCGCGATGCATGATAAGATGATTCGCTCCGTAACTTGAATATAAAATAGCCTCTCCATGATTTGCTCCGCGATGCAGGATAAATGGTTCACTCCGCGATGCATGATAAATGATTCTCTCCGTAGCTTGAATATAAAATAGCCTCTCCATGATTCGCTCCGCGATGCATGATAAATTATTCACTTCTGTAGCTTGAAAGTAAAATAGTCTCTCCATGATTCGCTCCGCGATGTATGATAACATGATTCTCTATGTTGCTTGAAAGTAAAATAGCCTCTCCATGATTCGCTTCGCAATGCATGATAAATGGTTCACTTCTGTAGCTTGAAAGTAAAATAGTCTCCCCATGATTCGCTCCGCGATGCATGATAACATGATTCTCTCTGTTGCTTAAAAGTAAAATAGTCTCTCCATGATTCGCTCCGCAATGCATGATAAATGGTTCACTTCTGTAGCTTGAAAGTAAAATAATCTTTCCATGATTCGCTCCGCGATGAATGATAAATGGCCTTCCCGGCTTGAATATGCAATTGCTTTCTTGGCAGCTTGAAATAAAATAGCCATCTCGGTGACATGAAATAAAATGACCTTCTTGGAGGCTTGAAATAAAGTGGCTTTCTTGGAGACTTGAGATAAAATAGTCTTCCCAGAAACTTTGCAAATGAAACAGCTTTCTCGGTAGCTCGAAAATAGCATGTTCCGTTTTAACCCTTCAATTCCAATTTTCTTGTTCCATTTTGACACTTCTTTTCAAAAATCAACAAAATGAGGAGAATGTACTTCACATGACATGACATGACATAAAAGTCAATTAAAAACACATACACAATTCCTCTAACTTGCCCTTATCTTTTATTTTAACAGTTTATTTTACCTTTGTTTCATTTTAACTTTTCAACTCTATTTTTTTATATATAATTTAAACACAATTACTAATTTTATAATTTATTTATTTATTTTTTATTTTTTTATTTATAATCAACATTTGTCCATTAGTTTTAAAACATTTCTTAAGAAATTAATAGACAATTTTTTTAAAAAATAATATTTTTTTAGAGTTTCTCTATATATTTTTTTAAAAATGTAACCAAGGAAAATGTGTCGGTTTTCTTTTTTAAATAATCAATTAAATTAAATAACATAAGTACTTTTTTCATATTCAAGCTTTTTAGATTTAACTCAAATACTAGCTCATGTTTTTTGTATTCATAAAGCTTTATGAGTTAAATCTACAAAGCTTGAATATGAGAAAAATAAAATATATGATGTTATTTGATTTAATTGATTATTTAAAAAAGAAAACTATCTTATCTTGCATTATTTTTAAGGCAATTAAACATATATACACAATCCCTCTAACTTGCCTTATTTTTTTTTTTATTTTGATTCTCTATCTTACCTTTGTTCCATTTTGACCTTTCAACGCTATTTTTTATGTATCATCTAAATACAATTACTAATTTTATAATTTTTGTTATTTTTATATTTTTTTCTTTACTTTTATTTTTTATTTTTAATACTAATGTTTGTCCATTAGTATTCAAAAAATTTCTTAAAAAATTAACAGATAATTTTTAAAAAAAATATATTTTTTTAGAGTTTCTCTATTAAAAAAAAACCCCAAGGAAAGTGTATCGGTTTTCTTTTTAAAATAATCAATTAAATTAAATAACATCATATATTTTATTTTTTCTCATATTCAAGCTTTGTGCTCACAAAGCTTTATGGATACAAAAAACATGAGCTAGTGTTTGAGTTAAATCCACAAAGCTTGAATATGAAAAAAAATAAAAATACTTGATGTTATTTAATTTAATTAATTATTTAGAAAATAAAATTGACACACTTTTCTTGATTACCTTTTTAAAAATATATAGAGAAACTCTAAAAAAATTTATTTTTTAAAAATTGTCTATTAATTTTTTTAAAAAAACTAACAGACAAACGTCAATTATAAAATAAAAAAATAAAAATAAAGAACAAATATAAAAATTATAAAATTAGTAATTGTATTTAAATTATACATAAAAAATAGAGTTGAAAGGTTAAAATGGAACAAAGGTAAGATAGAGTATCAAAATAAAAAAATAAGTCAAGTTAGAGGGATTGTGTATGTATTTTTGATTGACTTTTGTGTCATGACATGACAAGTGAAGTACACTCTCCTCATTTTGTTAATTTCTTGAAAAGAAGTGTCAAAGTGAAACATAAAAATTGGAGTTGAAGGGTTAAAATGGAACAAGGTTGAGTTGAAGTGCCAAAATGAAATTTAGGGACAAGTTTAAGGGTCTACATATGTGTTTGACCTAAATATATTATTTATTGAAATTACATAGCATATACAATAAACCTAGAAAAAATTATTTAATTATACTCCTTTATTTATCATATTTTTCATTATTCTTATCCATTTTCAAAATTTTTTAAAATCTCTTCTTTCCATTCGGATACATTAATTCAGTAATGCAGATACATTGATTCGATAATCTGGATACATTAATTATGATTCTTAAATTATCTCTATGTTCAATGTATCATGCTTTAAATATTACTTGTTGATACTTAAAAATCTTAATTTTTGTATTCGAATTACTAAATTAATGTATCCAAATTTCCATTGTCTTAAGGAATTTCTGTAAATTGAGAAACAATAGAAAAAATAATAATTAACTATTTACAATATATGATTTATGTAAATTCACCATAAACCTAAACTAGTTAAAACCAATCTTTAAAAAGGGGCGAGGTGAGGAGTTTTATTTGTTACAACGCCATAGTCTCTAGACAGGGGACATAATGTGACGGCCTGACACTAGATATTATAAAAGGGAGGGAGAAACTAGAGTCTTTGGTGGTTTATAGAAGACTCTAGAATTATGTGAATTTTTTTTGTAGTTTTTAGTTTTCTCTAGATTTTTGTGGAATGTTCTAGAGAGGGATTAAAGTGTAAATAATGAGGGATTTATAATATAAATATTATTTATACATGAGTCCCTAAGTAGTAATATAAATAGAGGGGTTATTCATTTGTAGCAAATATCCAGAAATCCAGAAATTGTAAAACATTCTCCAAGTTTAATATAAGTCTTCTTTCTAAAGCTCTCTTGTCTTCTTCAATCTAGCGTTCCCTTAACGATCTAGTTGAAAAAGACTTACTTGTATTTGCAAAGATCGTGAAAGAATCGTGAGCAAATCAACAAGTTCCGCACGGGAGTCTTAGCGAAGTTCTATGTCCGTGACAACAAGCTCTATAAATTTTTATTTTTTAATATTATAAGCTACTATAATAAAAATAAATAATTAAAAAGTTACATAAAATTGCAAAAACCTCAAGAAAATATTAAATAAGTGTAAATATAAATAGAGCTGCATCATTTTTAAATATTAATCAAAACCAACAATTAACTAAAAAATTAATTAGAACTGCTCAATTAAAGAAACTAACAGACTTTTTAGGCAAAAAAATGAATAGAAACTTTTTAATTAATTTTTTGAAAAATTAGTAAAGAAGGAACCTATAATCGAAAACATTAAATCAGAGTAATTGATGATTGTTGGTGTAATATACCACAAATACAATAAATTACAATTGAAAATAAAATGATAAAATAGAATAAAGGTTGAGGTGCGAATATCTCGCTCTCTTTAAAGAGATTCAAGCCACTATGACATAACCTACACCGATGTAGCAGTATATTTCTTGAATTGTCCCCTCCAGGATACAACAACCCAACAACATTGTATGACTCAACAATTCCGAATTAGTTGAAGAGTGCAAAGCTCCACATAAAGAATACCTTCTTTCAACATATAATTACTCTCTTTTTTGTATAGTAAATATTGTTAAAGACTTAGAATATCTTCTTTGTCTCAACTCTCTCTTACACTATTGCATACTTCACTAAACACTATAATATTTTATCCGCACTTTACATTTTTTCTCTCCTCCTCTTCCATCCTTCATAAAGGAAGAAACATCACTACATCCTTTCTTGAATAGGATTAATGTGGATAGTAATGTAAGTAAATGAATAGAGAAATTATGTCTTGAAGGTTACACGAGTTACAAGACATAATGAGGTAGAACATGACTTAGTGGTCATATGAGTTACAAGACACTAATGGTCATATGAGTTACAAGAAACTAATGACCATAAGAGTTACAAGAACTAAGGGTCATATAAGTTACAAGAACAAATAATCATTTCTATCATAATTTATACCACTAATATATGCACTCAATATTTTATTTTAATAATAAAATACATATACACCAACATGGATGATGCATTTTCGTTTGTAGTTTGCTCATTGCTCCTTTTTTCCCTTTTACCATTGAGAGATGAAGAGAAAGAATAACAAATGGGACTAGGAATAAAAAAAATATTTTGATTTTTAAAATTTTAAAATTTTTAATATTTAATAACAAGTTGAATTTTGTGTTTTTGGCATTAATCTAAGTACTTATTTAGTAGTTTTAATTTTAATTAGAAGATATATTCTAGACTTACATCTCAAAATAAAAAATTGCGTAACATCGATCTAGACGTAGGTCCAAACCGTTGGGAGTTACGCCTTACAATGCTTTCACTTCCGCTAATCAACCTAATATATTTTTATCACGCCCCATTTCAGGTTCATCTCATAAATACTTTTATAACACAAGTTAAAAGTTCTAAGTAAATGATAAGTATTTAGTTTTTCAATAGCAATTGTTAAAATGTATGCATCCACTATAGTCAGGGATCAGGTCCCTCGATACAGTAACAATATAAGAATAAAAGGAACAAGTAAAATACGGGCTGTAAGAATGCAAGATTTTGCATGGAAAAACTCCTTGCTCAAGGAGAAACAACCACGACTTGTCTCACGGGATTTTTCAACCAAACTTCATTAGGATATAAAGAGCCAAGTCGCCAATTACAAACTCATGTAACCTAGACAAAGCTCTCCACCCCTTCTACTGTAATAACTCTATTACAAAAATGAGCCAAATTGTCCACTACATTAACTAGCTCTAGTTAATGTAGACTTCAACACCTTCTTCAAGATTAACTCTAGCCAATAACTCATCAATTCGAAAATAACAAGAAATGATCAATATTCCTTTATAACATAGGAATTGGTCTTGCAATGTTTAGAACATAAAATACAACATCAAAACAGAAAAATTTAAAATTCTTCTTGGATTGACTCTATTAGGTCCCTTCACTATGTTGAAGTTATTCTTCCTTGAGAGAATGACTTTTACGTTGGATATTCTTGATTAGCAAAATATTGATGATTTTTGTCAATAAATTTCCTTTAAAGAGAAACAAAAACCTAGAAGTAATGCCATTGTCGAGGTTTGATGACCTTTTTACACTTCTGGTGCAGTGCACACCAACCATAACAAACAATAATAGCTTTTACAGCTGATTTCCATTATGTCATTTGATATTTGGGACGAGTGAGACTATGTTCGTCTATTAGGTCCCATGATTTGTTAAATCATCAAAATTTAAATATAACAATTTTCTCCTTGTTGATGATGAAAAACCATTTCTCCTATCACTTGCTTTATTCCCCCTATTTTTATACTTACCATTCCCCCTTTGACCAATACTTCCTTTCATGAGCACATTTCATCAACTCTTCGTGCTAACACTTTTTCAATCTTTTCAACCTTTTTTATTTGTTGATGACTGAATCTGGTCCCTCAACAGTTTTTGAACTTGGTTCATTATCATGTTTCTTGTCCGACTTTATCCATAGTGGACACATTATCTGATTAAATTTCACTGTTATTCTCTTTTTTCTAATTTGTAAAAGAGATACCTCCACCTTAAAGTGCCTTGAGAGTGAGTAAGTTTTTAATTTTTTCAATCATAAGCTTGGAACATCCACTATTCATAAATCAATAGTGACTACAACCTTCTACTTTCTACTGGACAACAGATCATCTGTTAGTTTTGGGAACCCAATTAAGTTTGAGTTTTCAATAAGCAGATAAAAGTGTAATCAGTGCTTTCTTGGTCTGGTGGGGGGGGGGGGGGTAGATTTTGCTTTCCATTTTTGACATTTGGAGTAGGTCCTTTCTTCAGGTTCTCTTTTGCTTAGTGTACCTTGAAAAAATCTTTTCAGCTCTTTTTAAAGTCTCACAATCCCTCTTAAGGTGTTCATTTCTACCACAATGAATGCACAACAAGTTATCAAACATAGACACATACTTGCTACGAGGGTTGAAAAGAGGTTCTGATTTTGATCATCCCAGACCTTTTTCATTAGTTTGTCCCTGATTAGTCAAATTTGTCAATATTTTGAAGAGTTAGCTTATTTTAAAGACATATCTAACTTCTACTTGATTTGAATCAGGTCCTTTTCCAACTGAAGATTTCTGTTAAGTGAAAAGACTATTTGTAATTTAAAAATTTTCAAACGTTCTTTAAGTTCCAGCTTAACTCTATTAGCCTTACACTTTAACTTGATACCAATTACAGGATATTTAATTTCTTCAACATTTCATTGAGATGACTATTTTCAGCATCCAACAAAATTATTTTTTCTTTCGACTCTGTCAATTGACTAACCAAGCAGTCTTTGCATATTGAAATACGTCAACACTATTATTTAGAAAATCTTTTTCAACAGTTAACTCATAAAGTGAGCTAATCAAGACTCTAGTCAATTTTCTTATCTTCTTGATATAGTAAAAGTAAAAAAATTTCTTTAAGGTCAAGCAAAGCTACCTCTTCATCAGTTTCATCTTTAATTTTTTTTCATAAAGGTGAACATGCTATCAAACACATCTTTATCATCCTTAACATCCAACATGGATGCATCCTCCAGATGTTCAAATTCTTTAGAGTCACTTGAGGAGTTTTCCTAGACAACGACAATCTTTTTCACTATATAATTAGTAGATGCCTTACTTCTCGACTTCTTAGAATCCCTTCGCTTGTCCTTGTATTCTCCTAATTTAATATCTTCCTTGTGATCTAACTTATGTAAAAGGTAATCTCTGATGAAATGTCTAGGTTTTTTTTTGCATTTGTGACCCAAGTTAGTGCTATTTGCTGACCTGTATATATTTTCTTTTTTCATGTATCCATCATGTTTTCTCACGATTTTATGAAATTTGTGTGTCAAGTGAGCCATATCTTCATCCTCTTCAGAATTATCATCTTGAGTGAATTTTAGAGCCAAGACTTAGTCATTTTTTACATCTTTCTTGGGCAGATCTTGTTGCTTATTTAGTTCATAGGTCTGACAATTTACAATGAGTTCACTGTCCTAAGCCACAAAAAAGTCATGCATACAATTTTTTCACCAGCTATAAAATTGACCATTGAAATGAGGGGATCTAGTTGATGATCGTCCTTCCTCTAGGTTGAGTGGAGCACCTATTCTTTCACATGAATCTCTCTAGGTGATAACCGATTAGAGAGCCCTGCTATGATACCAATTATTAGAATATATGCATCCACTATAGTCAAGGACCAAGTTCCTTGATACAGTAACATTATAAGAATAGAAGGACCAAGTAAAATGTGGATAGTAAGAGCACAAGATTTTACATGAAAAAACTCTTTACTTAAGGGAGAAACGATCACGACTTGTATCACAAATTTTTCAATCAAATTTTATTAGGTTGAAAAGAGCAAAGTTTCTATTACAAATTCATGTAATGTAGACACTAAGCTCTCTACCCCTTCTCCTATAATAGCTCTATTACAAGAATTAGGCTGGCAGAATTAAGCCCAACCCGTTCAACCCGCTCAACCCGTTGAAGTTTGGGCTGGTTAATAAATCGCCTATTTATTAGCTCAATCCAACCCATTTAGAATTGGGTTGATATGCAACCTAAATTGACTCGAGAGAGATCTTGTTAAAATATTTTTATAACACTTTTTTTTAATTTGATATGTTGTATATAACCATAATAAAGAAAAATATAATTTTATCAAGTACTAAAATATTGAAAAAGAATAAATAAAATAAGTAAAACTTAGTAAAATTTGGGTCGGGTTGGGTCTTGACCCGCTATATAACTCATTACTCAACCCCTTTTGATCCAAGCAAATTTGAATAGGGTTGGGTCTTGACCCGTTTGTTGTCTTAACCCATTATAACCTGATCAAATTTGACCCAACCCGTCCCATTGTCACCCTTAACAAGAATGAGCCCTATTGCGCATTACATTAACTAGCTCTAGTTAATGTAGACTTCAACACCTTCTTTAAGGCTAACTCTATCCAATAACTCATCAACTCGAAAACAACAAGAAATGATCAATATTCCTTTATAACGTAGGAACTAATCTTACAATATTTAGAACATAAGTTACAACATCAAAACAGAAAAACTTAAAATTCTTCTTGGATTGACTCTATCAGGTCCCTTCACTGTGTTGAAATTGTTCTTTCTTAAGAGAATGACTTTTACTTTGGATATTCCTGATTCGCAAAGCTTGATGATTTTTTGTCAATAAGTTTCCTTTAAAAGAGAAACAAAAACCTAGAAGCAATGTCATTGGTCGAGGTCTGCTGGGCTTTTTGTGCCTCTGTTGCAATGTCCACCAACTACAACAGACAATGAGTACTTTTACAGTTGGTTCCCATTATGTCATTTGATATTTGGGATGAGTGAGATCAGGTCCATCTATTAGGTCCCATGGTTTATTAAATCATCAAAACCTGAATACAACAACAATAATATCAATTTTTTGGGACTAAAGGAATAACAATCATGTCCTACTTATAATAACACAACAACACATTCAATGAAATTTCATAATATATTTGTAGATTTTACTACTGTGATGGGCTGGTTAATTTGAAAACGGGATATCTTTGGATATCCTTAGATTAAAATCATAATTTTTATGAGATAAATTATTTAAAATAATTATGACTTTAATACTAATTTTAGCCAGTATGTTCAATCAAAAGTTATATAAATTAATCTAAGGATTTTTATAAAAATAGAATAGCATAACCCACGTAATTCCTTGAACCAAACGGCCTTAAAGTGATCTTCACGTGTCTAATAGTGTAGTATTCTCATAATGTCAGCTTTTATCACCTTTTTTTTTCTTTTAATTTAGTCTATAGGAAAAGTGAGTAGAAAATTAGGAAGTGGGGTTCCAGTGCGTGCACAGAGAGTGCCTAGAAGTTTTTTTTTAGAAGTATTCGAAAAATAAATAAAAAGATAATCTCCTCCACCTATTTTAATTTTAATTTTTTTTTAAAATATTATTTTTACTTGTTCAATTTAAAAAGTCAAAACATAATTTACCGCTTAACTTTTCATTATTGTTATTACTAGTCTTCGGGAATGTGCGTTGCACGTTTGTCCACTAATCATTATTCTACAAGGAAAAAAATTGATTTTATCATTTAAATTTTGTTAATAAAAAACTATGACAATGAGATAGTGTATTTTCAATCTAGCAAGAAGTA
>JBCEWC010012796.1:0-15583 GCA_038996855.1 Solanum aculeatissimum | reverse complement strand
ATGATGGCTTGATCGAGAGCCTTCGGGTTCTCCTTCGCCATGTCACATCTAGACCCCCTAATCGGGTCGTGACATATATGACCTATGATTTTAGTACCTTTGTGTACCTATGCCATAACATTATGCTCATGCCTTAGCTTTCACTTATGTTTATTCTCTCATAATCCTTGAATGATTATGATATTCTAAAAAGGCTAGTTTGGGATTCCTTCAGAGATCTCATTCATTGTGTCACACCTAGGTTCTATCTTGGGTCATGATAAACTTACTATCAAAGACCAAGGTTTTGAAGTGTCCTAGGGAGTCCAACATGCCACATCAAGTAGAGTCTTATTCATGGGTGTGAAGCATACCACATCTATGAATATGATGCTATGAATTATTTTAGGAAAATGTTTACTTCTTTCATTCTTCATGTTAAGCTATAGAACGTGTTCTAAAAATTCATAACTCTAACAATTGTTCTTTGCGCTTTTTAAAAAATACATCCAAAAAGAGTACCCAAGCCAAGGGAAGTTCATGCTAACGCGGATAAAGATCCCCATGATCCTTTGGGATAATAAGTCACCAATGTTGAATTCCTAACTTCTATTGCTATGTTGGCTCGAGCTATGACAAACCAGACTAATCAAGGTGTAATTGCTCCTCCTCATGTGCCTACTGCAGCTAGGGTGAGAGATTTTGCTTGGATGAATCCTCATGAATTGCATGGTTCAAAATGAGATGAGGATGCTCAAGAGTTCATTAATGAGGTATATATGGTATTGGATGTCATAAAGGTGACTTCAGAGGAGAAAGCAGAATTGGTAGAATGTCAACTCAAGGGAGTGGCCCATGTATGGTTCACTCAATTGGTGTCCAAATGGGTGGATGAAGGTTTGATTGGTTAAGATCATTTCAAGCTTGCATTTCTTAACCACTTCTTCTCACTTGAGCTTAGAGAGGCAAAGATGATTAAGTTTATGAACATCAAGCAAGGGAATATGAGTGTGAGAGACTATTCCCTCAAGTTCACCAAGCTCTCCAAATATGATCCTTCCTTGATTACTAATCCCCATGCCAGAATGAGCAAGTTCATTTTAGGGATATCCAATTTGGTTGTCAAAGAGTGCCAAACTACGATGATTGAGAAGGAAATGGATATGTCTTAGCTCATGACCATACACCAAGCAAATTGAAGGTAAGAAACTCAAGGAGAGAAGGGTGAGGGAGTCCAAGAGGTCATGGTTTGAAGGTGCATTCTCTAATGCTAGTTCCAGTGGTTATCTTCAACAAGGCCAATGATCCCATGGTCAAGGGTCATTTCAAGCTCTGAATTAGATGTTTGATAGGGATAGGGTGTCGTACCTCAGAGTCCAAGGTAGTGGTAGGCAAGACTTTCCTAGGTATACTACATGTGGGAAGAATCATAGAGGTAGGTTCTTGACAGGATTTGGTGCTTGCTATGGGTAGTGGTAGAATGGCCCACAAGCAGTCAAAATGTCTAGGTGTGGCAAACAAGGGTAAAAAAGGTTGTCCCTAATGGTAGGTTGCCCCAGGTGATCAAGGGAAATAAAGGGTCCAATAGGGTGGTGCTAAATACAATAACAAATTATATGCCATTTATGCTAGGCAAGAGGTGGAAAAGACTCCCAATGTGGTTACTAGTATGTTGAAGGTATTTAACTTTGATGCATATGCATTGCTTGATCCAGCTTCCAATTTGTCTTTGTCACTCCTTTAGTAGCTACTAATTTTGATATGAGTCCCAAAATGTTTCTAGATCCCTTGTTAGTGTATACTCCCGTGGGTGAGTCAGTTGTAGCCTTAAGAGTCTATATGAGTTGTCTTGTGTTAGTGTTGCATAAAGACCTTGTGATTTTGTTGAGATTGATATGGTTGATTTTGATATTATTCTTTGGATGGATTTGTTACATGCTTCTTATACCTTCATAGATTGTAGGACCCACAAGGTCAAGTTTCAATTCCTAATGAACCAATTCTTTAATGGGTAGGTAGTTACTCAATGTTGAAAGGTTGAATTATTTCTTATTTAAAGGCCCAAAACCTAATTTTTCATGACCCGAACCTAGGTCCAAGTCATGACACGATGAATGTGATACCCAAAGGCACCCTATCCAAGTCTCTTGTTCATATCATAAGCATATATAAGGTAAACAAGCAATCATAAGATTAAGAAAGTGGAAACATAGTTTCAAACAAGCTAAACATAGTAGTCAACACTTCCCATTTAAAGGGAGTTACATCAGCATAGGTCTAAACATGCCTCTACATCAAAGATCTTGGCAGGGTCTAGAACATGCTACTAGCTCACCCTCAAGATAAAAAAATTACAAAAGTCTTAACAACATCAACAAAGCAAGAACATAAAGGTTTGTCCCTGAAGTATGGAAAATCACCAATAGTTCAATAGCAAATGCAAAAAAGCTAGCCCTGAAAGTAAGGAGTGATATCGTCACTCGTCCCTACATGGTGATATCATATAGGCAAAAAGTATGCATTAGTACATTCAAATGTATTAAGTATGTAAGTATGGACTACATCAATGAACCTTTTGCATAATAGTAATATACATAGACATGCCAATGAAGTAGGTTCAAGATATGAATGATCAATGCATTATTAAAATCATGGATGAAAGCATAATAAAACATCTCATAGCCTAGTAGACACATATACATATGTGGGAATAAGACCATGCGTACTGTTACATGGAATCCCGATGTTCCCTCTACACTGAGAAAAAGAGAAACACATAATCATGCATATACATAGACATCATCATAATTCATACTTTCATATATAGTAAAATAGGTATCATGATCTCATGAAAACATATCATATCATAGGAATAACCCATCTACATAACTTTGCATATAGTGTGGATATACTCCCCATCTTATCATCATTCCATAAAAATTAGGGTCTTAGATCACCTTTATTATCATCATCAACACGTCCTATACTTTCATAATTAGAATCAAAATTATGAAATCATAGCTTAGTCATAGAAAATTATGGCATAACATGGGTTCATAGTCAATTGAATCAAAATCATGTAAAGTCATGAAACATGATAATAATCCTTGCTTCATTGAATAAATAGATCATAATTAGATAATAATTGATTCAAATGGATGATAATTTAAAAAGTCCCATTTTGGAATCATGAGCCCTAATTTGATTTGAGAGAATTCATGGGAAGATAAAAAATTTCTTGCAAGTGACATGAGACTACAATAGAATTGATCAATAGAAACGATCTAAATCATTATTGAAGAAATTGAGTAGAGGTTGAAAAGACCCATAAAATTCACATACTTGAAATTTGGTAAAATGGAGAATTTAGAAGGAGTTCCATAGAAAAAGGACTTTATGGATGAAAAATCACATACCTTAAGTAATAGACTTAGATTTTGAAGAAAAATAGGGAGCTTGAGTTAGTCTTCAATGGAGTCTTTGCTTGATGAAGAAGAAAGCTTTGAAAGTGACTTTCTAGAGAGAAACTTTTTGTAATGAGTGAATTGATAAAGAATGGGATAAATTTACGGATTGAGAGATATTTATAGAGTGGGTTTTGGTCATAAAAACCATCTAAATTCACATAAAGACGGTTAGGAAAAAGTCCAAGGTGGTTACACTTAAAACTGAAATTGTTCGAAAAGATTTGAACTGTCCTGGAACTATGGCACGACGTGGACTTGTTCTCGCATAGGTCATTTTTGCACAAAGTTTAATTTTCTCCTATTTTGATCCTAGAATGAGTTCCATTCACTTTTATTCTGCTATGAACCCTCTTCGCAATGCAGAGAGGTCGCAAATGCTTCTAGAAATGCAAAATTTTATGAAAAATGACTTTTTGATATGACTGATCTAAAAATCAAACGAGACTCTTTTTCCAAACAATTTTACCACCTGATCAATAATCTGGGCTTGGATTTTCCAAAAAGAGTATGGGTGATACGCTATGCAAGCCATCCATCACAAGGTCATTCTAAGCCATTTTGAGAAGTGTTATAGATTTCTAAGGGGTGTATATACCATATCGTGAGGGCTAGGGATGTCAATTCCAAATCTCCTACTCTTTAGTTGGTTCATGTTGTGAATGAATTCCCTAATTTCCTCCCAAACACCTATCTGGTATACCTTCCAAAAGGAAAGTAGACTTTGACATAGTTCTCCATTTTGATACCTAACTTATCTCTATCCTTCCTTACAGTATGGCCCTATCGGAGTTAAAGGAGTTGAAGAATCAATTGAAAGACTTGTTGAAAAAGAGTTTCCTTAGGCCAAGTATTTCATCATGAGGGGCTCCTATGTTGTTTGTAAGGAAGAAGTATGAGTCACTATGGAAGTGTAGACTATAGGCAATTGTAAAGGATGACTATAAAGAATAAGTATTCACTACCAAGAATAGACAATTTGTTTGATCAGTTATAAGGGGATAACCTCTTCTCCAAAATTGATCTCTATTTCGACTATCATCGGTTAAGGGTAAGGGAATGTGACATTCCCAAGACAACATTTCATAAAAGCTATAGTCACTTTGAATTTGTGGCTATGTCACTTGGGTTGACCAAATGCTCCAGCGGTGTTCATGGATCTTTTGAATAGGGTATTCAAGTCCTATCTTGATACATTTGTGGTGGTATTCATAAATGACATTATGATCTATTCTCGTAGTGAGGAAGAGCATATGAGTCACTTGAGGGTTGTGCTTCAGACCTTAAGGGATAAGCAATTGTTTGGGAAATTCAGCAAGTGTGAGTTTTGGTTGAAAGAGGTGTCATTCCTTGGTCATGTAGTCTCCAATAATGGCATTAAGGTTGATAAAAAAAAGACTGAAGTGGTAAGGAGTTTGCCTAGACTATTATCTCTATCGGACATTAAGAATTTCTTGGGTTTCACTAGGTATTACTAAAGATTTATTAAAGGGTTTTCATCCATTGCAGCACCTTTGACCAAGTTGACCCAAAAGAAGGCAAAATTCCAATAGTCGGATGTCACAATTAGAAATATGGGTGTGATGACACTCACCTAACCCACCAAGGTGAGTCATCTCAAAACCCAACAACTTAACAATAAAAGTAAAAGAAGAAGATAACAGTCTAACGAGATAAATAAGCGAAAGAAAACAAAATACAACCATCACAAGAACTGGTGTCACATGTACAGGTCTATAAGTACAAAATACTCAAATGAAATACAAGTCATAGTGTCTATTCTTCAAATAGAAAAACACATACTAGTAGAATCTCTGAAGGTCTGTCAAAGGAACAAACAACTATGTCTCGATAGATCCAAATCTCAATCTGATATAATCAGAAAGGTAACATGGTGGAACGGGCTCACAACCTACAAAAATGTAGTAAGGGGTGAGCACTAAATAACAGGATACTAAGTGAAATTGTCATGACCCGGGTGTAAGGCCTAGAAGTGAGACGGTGAATGGGAACCCAAAAGTCCCCAAACAAGCCTCAAAGCACACATTCACACATTATCGATTCGTAAGAGCATAAATATACATTTAAAACACATAGTTCTATGGGGCGGGTAAGTATGACTCACGCTATAGGGATTTCATAGTGATAGGTATTTACATGAATTCACTTAGCACATAACACATAATACTATGGACGGGTAAGGAGGACTCAAGCTATGTAGATATCATTGGACTTAGGACTTTCCAAAATATATCATATCACATAATCGTATCATCCATGCATAATATGTAACCATAACATCTCAAAGAAATACATATAACATAAATCGTATGAATGACTACAAGATGTCGAGCAATGCCTCTAGTCTAGAATAGGTTGGGGCCCAAGACACGTCCTGGGCTCACCCTCAAAGTAAAGAAATAAACATCATAATCATAATAGATTGATAGAAGTCAGCTTGTCCTTGGATGATAGGACTCGCTACAAGTAACTATGAGTCAACCAAGTAGCTGTTAAGAGGTGGAAGGTGATAGTCTCCAGTCCCTACATGGTTAGATCATGTAGGCAAAAACGTATGTCTTAGTACATTTGAATATACTAAGTATACGGGCATGCAAATGCATAAGAACATATTAACCTGCAAATTAATGTTAGATGACAAATCACATACATAGGAAGAAGCATATATAAGGAAGAACGAGATATTAATATACCATGGAATACATGATGAATGAATGCTATATTACTTAACATATCGAGGATGAGACTGTAACCGACATATCAAACTGAGCGAGCTACTACTTGGAATTCTAATGTTCACCCTACACCGGAGAAAAGGGTGATCTACTTGCCAAAGGTAGACCATACTTCTCCTTATGGACCTTCCATTTTGGAGAAGTAACCTTAACTTACGGGCTTCCCATTTCGATAAGGATTTTCATACATAACATAATCATCAAAAAATGGACATAAACATAAACCTATGTCTAGCACATAGTTATGAGAAAGAAAACTTTACACAAGGACCCCATAGGTCGAGCCCCTACCCCCAATCTCATTTGGTGCTAAGTCATCATCCCACGAGAATACATATAGATATACATGCTTGGAATCGGGACATAAGTCTTTTCAAATAATAATCATGTACATTTAGGCCAAAAGACCAAATCATATTTCATGTCATACTTTCATGCATAAGAGTAGCTCAATCATTCATAATCATATTGTTATAAACACCCATAATATCTCAAAGAGCCATAATCATAGACATTTATTTGATCACATTCTTGTTATAACCATATCCTTATCAAAATCATATTCGTAAACATAATTTAGCTTAACCCACTTCATAATCTTCATGAAATCCAATGCTCATGTATGCATTTTTATGAATGATAAGAGGAATAACATGGACAATAGAGATTCATATTTTAAAGTGCATAACAAGGTAAATTCATTCTTAAATAATACATAGATCCTCAATTAAAACAGAATTTAAGCTACTCATGCATAGGTTCAAAGTTAAAGGGACATGCACATCCAAACCTTCATAAATTTCATGAAATTCAATATAATAGCACTTAAATCATCTTAGAATCATCAATTAAATACAACCCATGACTCAATTTACTCAAATCAACAATAATTTTCAAAATCCATATTTAAAGTAAGCTTAATTTCATAAAATTAAGTGAAGAAAACATTTGGGTCTTCATGGTTGGAAGGATTCATGAATAAATTCCCGCATACCTTTGATGACCAAGAAGAATGGAGAAGAAATTGATTGAAGAAGAAGCCCTTTTGAATTCTCGAGTTGAATCTTCAAGCCTCACTTGAGAGGAGCTTTTAGGAGAGAGTATTTAAAT
Organism: Solanum aculeatissimum; assembly: GCA_038996855.1. Taxonomy (NCBI): domain Eukaryota; kingdom Viridiplantae; phylum Streptophyta; class Magnoliopsida; order Solanales; family Solanaceae; genus Solanum; species Solanum aculeatissimum. Next base: position 8,274 of record JBCEWC010012796.1, on the reverse strand, counting down.
ATTCTAAGTGTAATGAATTGAATTGAATGAGAATGGAGGAGTATAGGATAAATCAGGTGTTTAGGAAGACTAAAATGACTCTAGGAAATCACCAAAATTACAATTAAACCATTAATGAAATAGAATAAACAAGAGTCCAGGTGGCCCATCAAGGAGCCATACGGCTCGTGCATTGGCTCACTGACCATGTACTGATCTGTGGTTCTGCATTTGGAAAACCTTCCAACCAAGGCTTTGTCCCACAGAAGGCTACACGGATCATCAAGCATCAAACGAACCATGAGGGCTTCCATATAGTTGACGCGAGTTCCGAAACGTTAACCTTATACTTAGAACCATTACTTAGGATGAGACCTTCACGAAACACTTCACCACGACCCATGTTGAAGACCACGAGACCCCCACATGGAACGTACAAGGCGTCACGACCCATATAGGGTCTCATTGAAACATGCCTTAGTCAACAGCTCAACAAAATCCCTACACAGACGACCTATACAAAAATAAGCATAACTTCCCCATCCAAACTCCAAATCAAGTTAAACCAAGTACGCTAGAAAGCTAACGCCAAGAGATTTAATTTGATAGGTGATAGACCACTCAATTGTTTCTGTGATAAGAGATATAACCAGTTAAAGTTGATCCTTCTAACGGTTCTTAAGATAAACTTAACCAATGCAATTCTCTTGAACACGACTACATAAGGGAGACTCATGGTGATCGTTAACCCCTCAAAATGAGTTCAAAATTAGCGCACACCACATTGACAAGGTTTTCCAAAGTCTAGGTTATTACATCATCTCCCCTTGGGAACATTCGTTCTCGAATGGGCTTGAAAAGCTTGACTTAATCAAGAAACATACAACATAAAGACACATTACAAAACTCATTATTTGAAAATCATAAAATCATCAAAACTCATGTCAAAACATCTTTTAAGTCATTTTCGTGCACATGTATGCATGTCATCTCATCAAACTCAAGAGTTTAAAGAATTAAGACCATATAGAATAGAAAGAACCTAGTACCTTAAGCTTGAGTATATTGGAAGAGATAGGGATATTTCCTCATCATGTCTGACTCCGCTTCCCATGTAACACTCTCCTAATGTTGATTTCTCTGAAGCACTTTAACTAAAGCCACATCCTTGTTGCGAAGCCACTTTAAAGGTTTATCTAAAATTTCAACCAGTATTTCTTCATAAGTAAAGTTATCCTCAACCTCAACACCTTCCAAAGGTACAATTGAACTAGAATCACCAACCAACTTTCTCAACAGAGACATGGAACACCGGGTGGATAGAACTCATGTCCAAAGGCAAATCCAATCTATAAGCAACATTACCAATCCACTCAACAATCTCATATGGGCCAACATGTCAGGGACTTAACTTGCCCTTCTTACCAAAATGTATTATACGTTTCATGGGTGAAACCTTCACATATACCCAATCACTAACACCAAACCCAAGGTCGATCTTCCTAATATCTGAATATGACTTTTGGTGACTTTGAGCCATTTTCAACCTTTTTCTAATCAACTTCACCTTTTCCATGGCCTCAATCACCAAATTCGGGCCTATTAAAGCCATCTCACCCAACTCAAACTATCCCACCACGGATCTACACCTTCTCCCATATAAAGCTTCAAACGGCACCATACGAATGCTAGCATGAAAACTATTATTATAGGAAAACTCGATAAATGGTAGATGGTTATCCAAATTTTCCTTGAATTCCAATACACAGGCCAACTTGTCCTCCAAGGTTTAAATTGTCCTCTCAGCTTGTCCATCAATTTGAGGATGAAAAGCAGTACTCAACTTCACCTTAGTGCCAAGCCCTCTTTGAGAAGATTTCCAAAAGCGAGAAGTAAATTAGGTACCACGATCCGATATGATAGACTTAGGCACACCATGCAATCTAACCAACTCTCGAATATACAACTTTGCATAGTCCTTGACATTGAAAGTAGTCTTGACTGATAGAAAATGAGTCGACTTGGTCATCCGATCCATAACAACCCAAATAGAATCAAATTGCTTTTGGGTATGGGGCAAACCAACCATGAAATACATATTCCTATCTTCCTTACTTCCAAGTAAGAATATCGATATCTTGAGTCAAACCACCGGGCCTTTGATGTTCCACTTTCACTTGTTGATAATCAGGGAATTCAGACACAAACTTGGCTATGCCATTCTTCATACCATGACACCAATACACTTCCCTTAAATCCTAATGCATTTTGGTGGATCCCGAATGTATAGAACAATAAGAATTATGGGCTTCACTCATGATCACCTCTCTAAAGCTACCAATATTAGGAACACATAATCGATGATCTTGATACTGAAGTGCACTATCTTCCCCTTGGGAGAAAACCACTATCTTTTTTTCGACAACCAACTTCTTCAACTCAAAAAAAAGGGATCTAAATCTTGTTTTTCCTTGACATCAATGATCACAGAAGAATCAATCCCATTCTGAACCTGAATGTCACCATCATTTGAGTCAGCCAATCTAACACAACCTAGCCAAATGATGAACATCTTTGACTAACTCATTCTTTCCTTCATCAACATATGCCACACTTCCCATAGACAACCTATTGAGAGCATTAGCCAAAATATTAGCCTTGTCGGGATGATATAAAACACTCATGTCATAGTCCTTCAGTAGCTCCAACCACCTTCTTTGCCTGAAGTTAAGATCTCTTTGGGTCAACACATATTGCAAACTATTGTGATTGGTGAAAACATCAACATAAACCCCATATAAATAATGTCTCTAAATCTTCAAAGCAAACACCACAACCGCTAACTCAAGATCATTGGTCGGGTAATTTTGTTCATGCACTTTTAGTTGCCTTGATGCATAAGCTATTACCTTACCATGTTACATGAGCACACAACCTAACCCAATCTAAGAAGCATGCAAATATACCACAAACCCATCTAAGCCATCCGATAGAGTCAAAATAGAAGCCAATGTGAGTCGATCCTTTAAGGTTTGAAAATACTTCTCACACTTATCTGACCATACAAAATTGGCCTTTTTTGAGTCAACTTAGTCAACGGAGATGCAATAGATGAGAATCACTGAACAAACCTATGATTATAACTAGCTAACCCAAGAAAACTCAGAATATCAGAAGGATTCAATGGTCTAGGCCAATTCTTCACGATCTCGGTCTTATTTGGTTCAACTTTAATACCATCACCAGATACCACATGACCAAGGAAGAATACTTCACCTAAACAGAACTCATATAATTTGAACTTGGGAAACAATTGCTTCTCTCTCAAAGTCTGAAGAACCAACCTCAAATGATCTATATGTTCCCCCTCACTTTGGGAGTAAATCAGAATATCATTAATGAAGACAATCATAAAACTATCAAGAGAAGGATTGAACACTCGATTCATAAGGTCTATAAATACAGTTGGAGCATTAGTTAAACCAAATGACATCACTATGAATTCAAAATGCCCATACCTAGTCTAGAAAGCAGTTTTAGAAATATCACACTCCTGAACCTTTAACTGATGGTAACCGGAGTGGAGATCAATCTTTGAGAAATAAGTAGCTCCTTGCAATTGGTCAAACAAATCATAGATCCTTGGTAACCGTTATTTATTTTTTATGGACACTTTATTTAACTACCGGTAATCCATACAAATCTAAAGTGATGCATCCTTTATGACTACAAATAACACAGAAGCACCCCTAAGGTGAAATATTTAGCCTGATAAAACCCTTCTCCAAAAGATCCTTCAACTAATCCTTCAACTCCTTCAATTCAGTCGGGGCCACACGATAAGGAGAAATGGAAATAGGTTGAGTATCCGAAAGGAGATCTATGTAAAAATCCACTTCCCTTTCGGGAGGAGCACCAAGTAAATCTTTGGGAAAAATATCCTAAAATGCATTAACCATCAGAACCGACTCAAGTGTAGGTGACTCAAATTCCACATCTCTAACCCTCACAATATGATAGATACACCCCTTAGAAATCATTCTCCGAGTCTTAAGATATGAAATAAACTGACCTTTAACAACAAAGTTAATACCCTCCCATTCCAAAATAGGCTCATTAGGTAACTGAAACTTAACTTTCCTTGTTCTACAGTCAATAGAGACATATGAAGCATGCAACCAATCCATCCCAAGAATAATATTAAAATAAAATATCTCAAGCTCTACAAGATCACCAGGAAGGACTTTATGCAAGACTAAAACAGGACAAAATAGACTCTTTAGGCAATAATAGATTCACCCACGGGAGTATAAATTGAGTAGGGCTTCCTCAAAATTATAGGAATCAAACCAAACTTAATAGCCAACAAAGTAGTCACAAAAGATAATTTTCACCTAGATCAAGCAAAGCATACACATCAAAATCAAAAACTTTTAACATACCAGTCACCACATCCAGAGTCTCCTCTACTTCCTGTCGAGAATGCAAGGCATAAAAATTTTTGTTTTTAGGACCACCACCTTGAGGAACCATTGGTTGGACTTGATCACCTTGAGCAACTTGACCCTGAACCTTAATATCAATCTTGGGATAGTTAGCAATATTGTGGTTCATGCAACCACACCCAAAATAAGCACTAGTGTCTCTACGGCAAAAACCCAAGTGGTTCTTCCTATAATTATTGCACCAAAGGAATACCAACCCACCCCCAACCAATTCCTTAGAAGGAGGCACTCTAGTTTTGACATCCTTTGCATTAGAACCTTGACCCTACTGAAGTGACCATAACCACCACCCTTAGAGTTAGAGAACCCACCATCATAACCTACCCTCTTAGCATCCTTCACCTTCCTTTCTTTGAGCTTTACCCCTTCAATCTATTCAACATAAGTCATGAGCCTGGAGATGTCCATATCTCGAATAAGCATAGCCGTATGGCACACTTTCACAACCAAATCAGAGATACCAGAAATAGACTTGTGCATTCTTGCACGGGGATCATCCACTAGATGGAGCATACTTTGAGAGCTTTGTGAACTTGAGGGAATAGTCCCTCACAATCATGCCACCTTGTCTAAGATTTATAAACTCTATCATATTTGCCTCCTTAAGTTTGGGAGGGAAGAAATGATCCAAAAAAGAAAATTTAAACTCTTCCCAACCAACCTGAGCATCAATAACTGTCTCCATAAACCATTGAGTATACCATACCTAAGCCACATCCTTAAATTGCTAAGCAGCTAGTTTGACTTTCTCCTCAGAAGTCACCCCCATAACAGTCAATACTTTAGTGAGTGCATCAATAAAATCTTGTGCATCCTCATCAGCTTATGAACCATAAAACTCTAGAGGATTCACCTGGGTAAAACCTCTTACTCTAGGGATTTGGTCCTCATTAACTGGGGCCTACCTAGGTAAAGGAGCTCTTCGTGGAGGCATGTTCCAAAATAGTACCAATGATAGTATTAGTGTCAAAATATCTAAATATACGATCCATAGCATGACATAAGAAACGAAGAATTATGACAATTCTTAAAACGTCCCCATAGCCTTCCACTCATAGGTAAGGTGCACAACACACCCATGAATAAGACTCTACTAAATGTGACATGTTGGACTCGGAGGATTATTTATAAACCTAGTACTCTAATACCATATTTGTCAAGACCCGGGTATAGGGTCTAGGAGTGACACAGTGAATAGGAACCCGAAAGTCCCCAAACAATCCTTATATGACACATTCACAAATCATCAATTTGGAAGCGCATAAATATACATTTAAAACACATAGTTCTATGAGGCGAGTAGGTATGACTCACTCTATGGAGATATTATAGGGATAGGGATTTATATGGATTCACATAGCACATAACACATAATACTAGGGACGGGTAAGGAGGACTCAAGCTATGAGGATATCACTCGACTTAGGACTTTCCATAACATATCATATCACATAATCATATCATCCATGCATAGTACATAATGATAAAATTTCAAAGAAATACACATACATAAATCATATGAACGACTATAAGATATCCATAAATGCCTCTAGTCTAGAATGGGTCAGGGGCAAAGACATATCCTAAGCTCTCCCTCAAAGTAAAGAATTAGACATCATAATCATAATTGGTAGATAAAAGTCGGCTTATCCTTGGATGATAGGACTCACCATAAGCAACTCTGAGTCAATTAACTAGCTGTTAAGAGGTGGAAGGTGATAGTCTCTAGTCCCTACATGGTTAGATTATGTAGGCAAAAGAGTATGCATTAGTACATTTGAATGTACTAAGTATGTGGGCATGCAAATGCATATGAATATGTTAACCTACAAATCAATATTAGATAACAAAACAAATATATAGGAAGAAACATATATAAGGAATAATGAGATATCAATATACCATGGAATACATGATGCATGAATGCTATAGTACTTAACATATCGGGGATGAGACTATAACCGACATATAAGACCAAGCGAGCTACTACTTGGGATACCAATGTTCACCCTACACCGGAGGAAAGGGTGATCTACTTGTCAAAGGTAGACCATACTTCTCCTTACAGAACTCCCATTTTGGAGAAGTAATCTTAACTTACGAGCCTCCCATTTTGGTAAGGATTTTCATACATAACATAATCGTCCAAAAAGGGGCATAAACATAAACCTATGTTTGGCACATAGTTATGAGAAAAGAGACTTTACATAAGGACTCCTTAGGTTGAGCTCCCAACCCCAATCGCATTCGGTGCTAAGTCTTCATCCCATGCGAATATATATGTATACATGCTTGTAATCGGGTCATAAGTCTTTTCAAATCATAATCATGCATATTTAGGCTGAAAGACTAAATCATACTTCATGTCATACTTTCATGCATAAAAGTAGCTCAATCATTCATAATTATATTGGTGTAAACACCCATAATTACTCAAATAGCCATAATCATAGACATTTATGTGCTCACATTCTTGTCATAACCATATCCTTATCCAAATCATATTCGTAAACTTAATTAGGCTTAACCCACTTCATAATCTTTATGAAATCCAATGTTCATGTATCCATATGCTATGAATGATAAAAGTAATAGCATAGACAATAGAGATTCATATTTAAAAGTGAATAACAAGGTAAATTCATTCTTAAATCATAAGGTGATCCTCAATTAAAACATAATTTTAGCTACCCATGCATAGGTTCAAAGTTAAAGGGACATGCACATGTAAATCTTCATAAATTTCATGCAATTCAATATAATTGGACTTAAATTATGTTTGAATCATCTATTAAATACAACCTATAACTTAATTTAATAAAAATCAATAATAATTTTAAAACCCCATATTTAAATGAAGCTCAATTTCATAAAATCAAGTGAAGAAAACATTCGGGCTTCATGGTTGGAAGGAGCCATGAATAAATTCCCACATACCTTTGATGACCAAGAAGAATGGAGAAACAATTGATTGAAGAAGAAGACCCTTTTGAATTCCCATGTTGAATCTTTAAGCCTCACTTTAGAGGAGCTTTTAGGAGAGAGTATTTGAATATTCTAAGTGTAATGAATTGAATTTAATGAGAATGGAGAAGTGTAGGCTAAATCAGGTGTTTAGGAGTGCTTAGAAAGACTAAAACGAGCTTAGGAAATCATCAAAATTACAATTAAACAATTAATAAAATGGAATAAAAAAGAGTCCAGGTGGCCTGTCAAGGAGCCATACAGCTCATGCAGTGGCTCACGGACCGTGTACTAGTATGTGGTCCTGCACTTGGCAAAATTTCCAGCCAAGGCTTTCTCCCAAGTAAGGCTACACGGATCATCAATCATCAAACGGACCGTGAGGCCTTCCATATAGTTGACGCGAGTTTTGGAATGTTAACCTTATACTTAGTACCATTCCATAGTATGAGACCTTCACGAAGCACTTTACCACAACCCACGTTGAGGACCACGAAACCCCCACACGGACCGTACAAGGATTCACGACCCGTATAGGGTCTATTTGAAACATGCCTTAGTTAAAAGCTTAACAAAATCCTTGCACAATTGGCCTTTATGAAAACGGGCATAACTTCCTCATCTAAACTCTGAATCAAATGAAACAAGTGCATTGGAAAGCTAACTCAAAGATGTCACGACCCGGAAAGGGGGCCTAGATGTGACATGGCGAAGGAGAACCCGAAAGTCCTCGATCAAGCCATCATAGGATCATTTTACACCTCATCGGTTCAGAAGCGTGGAAAATAAACACATAACATATAAGTTCTAAGGAATTGGGGACTTG
>JBCEWC010012795.1:0-15584 GCA_038996855.1 Solanum aculeatissimum | reverse complement strand
TGAATGGATGAATAAGGGTTTGGGGAATGTTTTAGGGGTTTAGGAGACCTTAGGGGACCAAAAAAGGGCTTAAGGAATTATTAAATCACAAAAATACCATTAAAAAAATGGAACTTTTAACTGTACACAGTGCCTAAATGGCAGCTACAATGCCGTTTACCTGTGCACGAGCCGTTCAACCTGCCGTCCAATATGACTTGGCCAATCCTTCAACGCAAACTCTCGGAGGACTTTCTGTTACACTTCACGAACCTCTAAAAGGTCTGTTAATTGTGTGACTGGCCGTGCAAGGCACCGTATAACCACACTTAGCCTCAAAATCACGCCCAAGCCTTGGCCTAGCCACTGTCCATCTTCAAGGGACAGTGGACGACCCATCAAACACCACACGAGCCGTGCAAGGCTTCGTGGGTTTTGACATAGCTTAGGGGTGGTTCCAGGCAACCCCAAGATAAATGTGACATCCCAAGAGACCCTATATTGACCGTACAAAGTTTCACGGTCCGTGTCCCTGTCCTTGGCCACTGTTCTGAGCCTATCTCCAATGCCTTCCGAATTTAGACAGTTTCACTATTTGGGCCATTTCTCCCTCATCCGAAATCCAAATTGAGTGAAAAAACTTGTGTTTGAAAGATAACTCAAAGATATTAAATTTGATATGTGGTATCACACATTGTTAATCCCACATCAAATGTTATGACTATTTGAAGTACGCTGCCGAAACTGTCCCTTTTGGCCACTAACTAGCCAAATTTGCATTCGGCCACTTAAACTCAACCCGTGGCCACTAAAACTCAACTATGTCTTGTAGTGCATCATATAATGCCAACCATAAGTATATTTCAAAAATTTTCGGGTTGTTACAGATTAGCTTACATCGGCTCCTATCTTGACCTTGCCGAATAGATTAGATAGGTTTGTGGTGTATTGTGATGATTCGTGGATTAGGTTGGGATTTGTGCTCAGGTAATATGGTAAGGTTATAGCTTATGTGTCTCGGCAATTGAAGGTTCACAAATAAAACTATCTGACCTACGATCTTGAATTAGCGGCAGTACTATTTGCTTTGAAGATTTGGAGACATTACTTTTATGGGGTTCAGATTGACGTTTTCACCGATCACAAGAGTTTGCAATATGTGTTCACCCAAAGGGATCTTAACTTGAGGGAAAGAAGATGGTTGGAACTACTCAAGGAATATGAGATGAGCATTTTATATCATCCAAGCAAGGTGAACGTTGTAGAGGATGCCCTTAGCAGGCTATCCATGGGTAGTGTGTCGCATGTTGTGGGAAGAAAGAAGGATTGATAAGGGTTGTGCACCATTTGGCTAGGTTTGTGTTATATTGACCGACTCAAATGATTGTGGACTTCTTGTTCAAAATGGGTCTGAGTCTTCTGTGATTGTGGATGCAAAGGTAAAACAGGACTTGGATCCTTCCTTGGTTGAGTTAAAGATGTTGGTTGCTGATAAGAGGATAGAGGTTTTCTCCCAAGGGGAAGATGGTGTGCTACGGTACCAAGACTGACTATGTGTCCTAAATGTTGATGGCCTTAGAGAGGTTATCATGAGTGAAGCTCATAATTCCCAATATTCTATTCATCCGGGATCCACTAAGATGCATCAAGACTTATGAGAGGTGTATTGGTGGCCTGGCATCATGAAGGACATAGCCAAGTTTGTGTCGGAATGTCTGAATTGTAACAAGTGAAGGTGGAACACCAAAGGCCCGGCGGTTTGACCCAAGATATTAAGATTCCTACTAAGAAGTGGGAAGATGTGAATATAGACTTCGTAGTTAGGTTACCCCACACTCGTAGATAGTTTGATTCCATATGGGTTGTTGTTGATCGAATGACCAAGTCAACTCACTTTCTACTAGTCAAAACTACTTATAATGCTGAGGATTATGCTAAATTGTATATCTGGGAATTAGTGAGATTGCATGGTATACCGAGCTCTATCATATTTGATCGTGGTACCTAATTTACTTCTCACTTTTGGAGATCATTTTGAAAAAGGTCTTGGCACTAAGATCAAATTGAGCACTGCTTTCCATCCCCAAACCGATGGGCAAGACGAGAGGACGATTCAAACTTTGGAGAATATGTTAAGGGCTTGTGTGTTGGAGTTCAAGGGAAATTAGGATGATCATCTACCGCTTATCGAGTTTGCCTAAAACAATAGTTACCACACTAGTATTGGTATGACTCCATTTGAAGCTTTATATGGTAAGAGGTATAGGTCCCCAGTAGGATGCTTTGAGTTGGGTGAGATGGCATTGTTAGGCCCAAACTTGGTTGTTGAAGATATAAAAAAGGCGAAGGTGATTAGGAAGAGATTGAAAATGGCTCAAGGTCACCAAAAGTGTTACTCGGATGCTAAGAGAAGATACCTCAAATTTTATGTGGGTGATTGGGTTTATGTGAAGGTATCACATATGAAAGATATTATGTGTTTTGGCAAAGGGGCAAGTTGTGTCCTCCGTATGTCGGATCATATGAGATTGTTGAACGGGTTGGCAATGTGGCATATAGAGTGGAGTTTCTTTCGGACATGAGTTCTATTCATCCTGTGTTCCATGTTTCAATGTTGAGGAAGTTGGTTGGTGACCCTAAGGAAATTGTACCCTTGGAGGATGTTACGGTTGAGGAGAAATTGACTTAGGAAGAGGTACTAGTTGAAATCTTGGATAGGCAAGTAAAACGACTTCACAATAAGGAGGCAGCTTTGGTTAAAGTGCTTTGGAGGAATCAACATGTGGAGGGTGCTACATGGTAAGTAGAGTTGGACATGATGAAGTGATACCCCTATATTTTCCAATCTACTCGAGCCTAAGGTACTAGGTTCTATCTTTCTTTCCGAATGGTTTTAATTCTTTATTTTCTTGAGTTTCATGGCATTACATGCATACATGTGCACGATAATGATTTGAATGATTTTTTGACATGAGTTTTAAATGAATTTGAAATGATGAATGATGCATTATGTTTTATGTTGAAACATTTCTTGGTTAATTCAAGTCTTTCAAGCCTTGTTCTAGCCCATTCGAGGACGAATGTTCCCAAAGGGGAGATGATGTAACAACCTAAAAATTTTCAAACTTTGTGATGTTGATTGAGGCCTGATTTGAACCTATCTATGTTAGCTTTTGAGTTTTCCGAGTCTCTCTTGCATGACCATCTTGGAAGAAATCACATTAGTTAAGTTTTGCTTGACGTCTCATGAGAGTACTGATTTTAAATCGCCATAACTCTTGGTATGGGATGAACTGTGTGGGTCATGACCTATCAAATTGAAGCTCTATGAGTTATCTTTCCAACACACTTGGTTTCACTCAATTTGGAGTCGAGATGTGGGAATTATGGCCCTTAAGGTGAGACTACCTGCACCGGGAAGCATTCTAGAAAAGGGAAGAGTAGAATTAGCTAAGGCACTACCTCACAGCATGCTCACGGGCCGTGTTTGGCCTCATGGTCCATGAGGCATGCCGTGTGACCTCTCACGAGGCATGGTAAAGTGTTTTGGGATGGTCCTAGCCTATGGATCATTTCTATGTATAAGGTTAACGTTCCGTGAATCGCGTCGACTTGAAGGTAGGGTTCATGGGCCGTGTGGAGGCTTAAGACCTGTGAACGTGTTCTTGTGGTGTACCACCCAGCAGCCAAGGTGCTGAGCCAAGGGAGGCCCCACGGACCACGTCATAGTACTTGTGAAGCCTCACGGCTCGTGTGCCTGGATGTGTGGTTACGAGAGGAGAATTTTTCTAAGTATGGAATCTTCGAGGGCAAAGTTGTTTCCAAGTGTGGTTTCACAGGAGAGGCTCACGGACAGTCTGGCCCCTCATGATCCGTGCAGTTAACCGTGGGAGTGATGTTTCAAATTTTCCTATCCGTTGCTAGATTGATTCTTGTTTTCAAGTGAAGCCTCACGGCAAGGCTCACGGACTGTGAGTCTCTACACGGTCCGTGTAGTGTACTTATTCAGTGACGTTTCCATCTTTTCTTTCTCATATATTAATGGTTTAATTTTAATTTTAACTATTTCTAAGGTCGTTTTAGCATTTTAAAGCCCTCCTAAACTTCAGATTTAGTCCTTTTCACTCTCATTCAATTCAAATCCTTTCAATTGCATTCAATTACTCTCAAGCTTCATTGAAGGCTAGGCTTGGAAATCAAGGGAAGTCTTAATTCTTCATCAAATTCTTTTTGTTCTTCTTAGTTATCAAGGTATGTGGGATTGATTCATGGTTCTCCTTTCAATCATGAAGACCCAAAAATTCTTCTTCTTCTTCAATTTTTGTGAAATCAAGCTTACTTTGCAAATGAGTCTTTAAATATGTTAATATTTTGATTAAATTGAAATTTTGGCGGTACTTAATTGATGATTTAAGAGTGAATTAAGCCCTAATTTGTTGAATTCCATTATATTAGTGAAGGTTCAAATATGCATGTCCCCTTACTCTTTAAATCTATGCATAGGTAGTATAAATAATGATTTTAATTGTTAATTTCCTTATGATTTAATCATGAATCTATTTTATTATGATGATTTAAATGTTGATATCAATTATCCATGTTATTCATTGATCATTCATGCATTTGCATTCATGAGCATGGAGACTTGACTTGATGAAACTCTTGATATGGGCTTAGACCCACTTGACTTGACTTTATCTTGGTAAGACATGGGATTTGACTAGAATGTGATCACATCTTGTCTTGACTTGGCTCTTTGAGCATCTTGGGTTCTTGCACCATCTTGTACTTTTTAGGATGAGCTACTCTTATGCATTGATCTTGGATTTGGTACTTGGACTCTTGTTTGGCTTTTGAGCCTAATCATGGAAAGACTTGAATTACGATTTGGCCTTTTAGCCCAAACTTGTATTGCATTGATTTAAAGTATTGACCTTCCATTTTGAATGCTTGTATACGTATATTTATTCTCGTGGGATGAGACTTAGTACCGAGGGGTTGGAGTCAGGGTGGACTATCTCCAAGGGTCCATACTCCTTTCCGTCAAACCATGTGCCAACATGGGATTTCTCCCACAGTGGGATGACTTGTTTTGTTTCCCTTGTTTAGGGTGACTTGGGATCTACCTGGAAAGTAGTCCAATTCCAAGTAGTAGCTCACTTGGTCTCTTTTGTTGTAAGTTTAGGTAATATCCCCACTATGAATATGTAGGTTTTTCATTCATGCATCATGGAATTCATGGCATATTCATATAATATTCTCCCTTGCTTATACACTCCTTCTATATATATATATGTGTGTGTGTGTGTGTGGGTGTCCTTGTCATCTAGTTTATGTGATAGGTTCATTTTCATGTGCATGGCATGCCCACATACTTAGTGCATTCTATGTGCTAACACATACTCTTTGTTTATATGATCTAACCATGTAGGGACCAGAGATGACATTCATCCACCTTTGGATGCTTAGTAAAGATCTTGGATTTATTGCTAGTGGTGAGACCTATACTTCAAGGGAAAAACCCACCTCTCTCTACCTTATGTTTTATTATGTCTTATTTTATTTTATGACTTGAGGATAAGCTCGGATTATGTCGTGGCCCCATCATAGTCTATGTAGAGGCATTATTGGTCATATTGGATTCTATCGTACGCCGTATCATGTGCCTATATGAGATGCTTTGATTATTTACGCTTTGTTATGATTATGCTTATGCTATTATGATTGGCTGGATGAGAACGTGTCTATGTGGAAAGTCCCAAGCCCCTCCTTTTCCCCATAGCTTGAGTCCTACTTACCCACCCCTTAGAGTAATTGTTATGTACTATGTGATTCATGATAATCTCAATCTCGATGACATCCGCATAGCTTGAGTCTAAAGCCTCAGAATCCCTTAGAATTACGTGCTATTGATCTTGTTACGCGCTTCTGAACCAATGATGTGTGCGATGGTACTTGGATAGCTTGATTGAGGACTCTCGGGTTCTCTTTTTCCACATCACATCTAGGCCCTGCCTTCGGGTCGTGACAACATGACTAACTAAAAAGGGGAAGTTCCCATAAGGTACGTGCCACTTAATATCCGAAAAGGGTGGGGTTCCCATAAGGCTTCTACATTCAATTACTCAAAAAGGGTGGTGTTCTCGTAAGGCTCATATCTTGTAATTTACCAAAAAGGGGGAGTTCCCATAAGGTAACCAAAAAAGGTATCATTTTCGTAAGGTATTTATGAAGCATGTTTCCAAAAAAGGGAGGTTCCTGTAAGGTGAGTATTTCGTTTACCTTGGAAAAGTAGAACGCTCCTTTATTCGGTGTGGAGTGAACACCAAGATTCCAAGTAGTAGCTTTCTTGGTCTTAATTGTTGATTTTGGTCCCTTCCCATCTAAGTATAACATGATTTATGATTTGGCTATCCTCATGCATGTTTTGACTAAGGCATTAATCATTCCTGCCATATCAAACTTATATCTATTCAATATAATTACACATATTATTTAATTGTGGATTATTTTTCGTTGTTGTATTGCACCCCACATACTTAGTACATTCCAAGTACTAACACATATTTTTTTACCTTCATGATCTAAACATGAAGGGACCATAGCTCCTATTCATCCTCCTCCTTCACGTGGTTAGCCGAATTATTTAAAGACTGCTATTGGTGAGTCCTCCACTCTGGGGATAATATCCACTTTACATTCATTCTTTGTTAAGACTTGTCTATTTTGGATACTTATCTTTTAAGGGTGAGCCCGGGAGATGTCTTGTCCCCCATTCCTATCAAATTAGAGATGTTATTGGATATGGATGTTTGGGTACTGAGCTTGACTCTTATCATGTTTATGTAATTATGAAAGACTTCCCTTAGTCCATTTTCCCTTCTATGCTTGTTGTATGATTGATGATGAGATGGAATTCCTAAGTCCCTATAACATCCCCATAGCGTAAGTCATACTTACTCGCCACTTAGACTTTATTTGTTATGTGATTCATGTTAATCCTCTTCCCTACAACATCCCTACATCTTGATTTCAAAATCTCGTTCCCCTTAGAAATTTAGTTGTTATTTTTTGATTTTGTAATTATGCTTCCATAACCAAAGATGTGCAAATGATACGTTAAGAGGCTTTTTTTGGGTTGCCTTCGGGTTTCCCATTAGCCGTGTCATGTCTAGGCCCTAGGCTAGGGTCATGACAGTGTACTTGAATCTTACTTAGATCTTCAATTTTTTCATGAAAATGTGTAGTTGAAGTGGAGGATTTGTTTGATGGTTTTGGGTTTATGTGTTGAATATCATACATGGGTTTAACGACTATGGTTTTAGGTGTTTTGCTTATGAGTTCTTCAAGCCAGTATGTATTTGAGGGATTCACATATTGAGGCTCTAACAATATCTTGTGAAACATCATTATCATCGTAGTTAAGGTAGTGATTACAAGAAACCTAGCCTACCTATAGAGTTTATATGATGCTAAGTATGATGAATCAATTGGGCTTTGATTGATTCCCATATTCCCTATCCTTGCTGCCTTGCTTGATTAATCCTTACCTTGTTTTCTCTTTAGGAGTAGTTATTAGCCTAGAACTCCCCCCATTTGTTAATAACTGCGCTGTTCACTTGTTGAATTGAAACTAGTAGCTCATAGTCCTTGATTGATTCAATTTCTCTTATATTTTTCCCTGTGGGATTCGACCTTGACTCTTTTGTTGGGTTAATATATTAATAATGATCGTCCCTACTTCCATTTGAGATGTAGGTTTGACTGTCATCAATGTTCCTTCGGTTTCCTCATTTACCATGTTACGACTAGGCCCTCAGATTGGGTCATGAAAATTATAGATTATCACTATTTGAATAAAGTTTATAAAGAGCAAGCATCCCATTCTGAGAATTGATGATTAATTTGATCAAGCTACTTCTACAAAATTGATCTGTGGTCCAATTATCACCAATTGTGGGTAAGGGAATGTGATATTCTTAAGATGATATTTCAGACAAGATATGACCATTTTGAGTTTTTAGTTGTCCTTTAGGTTGACTATACTCCTGCTATCTTCATGGATTTGATAAATCAGGTATTCAAACCATACTTAGACATGTTTGTGGTGGTCTTTATTGATGATATAGTGGTTTATATCAAAGTGAAAATAAGCATATCAATCACTTGAGAATTATATTGCAAACTAGAGGGATCAAAAACTATTTGTCAACTTTAGCAAGTGTGAATTTGGGTTAAGATGGGAGTATTTCTTGATTACATTGCTTTTGGTGATGGTATCATAGTTGATCCAAAGAAAATAGAGGTAGTAATCGTTATCTCCTTTGGATATTCAAAGCTTTTTGGGCTTGGACGGGTACTATAAAAGATTTGAAGAGGGTCATCTATTGCATCACCCTTGATCAAGTTTACCCAAAAGAAGGTGAAGTTTTAATAGTCCAATGAGTGTGAAAGAAGTTTCCAAATATTCAAGGATTGTCTTATGTCGACTACTATTTTGACATTACCGAAAGGTTTAGATGGGTTTTTGGTACATTATGATGCCTTATAGGTTGGATTGGGTTGTGTTTTGATGAAACATGGAAAGGTCATAACATATGCCTCTTGACTAGTTTGAGTGCATGAACAAAACTACCCAACTCACGATCTCGAATTAGCTACAGGTTTATTTTCCTTAAAGATTTAGCATCATTATCTATATGGGATTCATTCTGACATATTCACCACCATAAAATTTTTCAATATGTTTTTAGACAAAGGAACATGAACCTTAGGTAAAGGAGGTGGCCTAAACTATTAAAGGACTATGATATTATTGTGTTGTACCATCCAAGAAAAACTAATGTTGTTGCTAACGCTCTTATTTAGATGCCTTGAATAACATTGCTCATGTTAAGAATGAAAATAAGGAGTTGGTTAGAGATGTGCACCAATTGGCCCATTTGGGTGAGGTTGAATGACTTTAATGAGGGTGGTGTCCTTGTTCATAATGGTTTGAAATCTTTATTTGTGGCGGATGTAAAGCAAAGAAAGTCATGGAACCATGCTTAGTTGTGTTGATAGATGTAAGGACCCAAACATTGGAAAACTATGTCAATGTGGTGTGCACTGATTTTGAACTCATTTCGAGTGATTAATGATCACTATGAGTCTCCATTATGTAGTCATGTTCAAGAGAATAGCATTGGTTAAGTTTATATTAAGGACAGTAGGAAGGGTCAACTTTAACTGGTCATATCTCTTAGAAAATGACGAATTGGGTGGTATATACTTATCAACTTGTCTCTCTTTGAGTTAGCTTTCCAATGCACCTGGTTTCACTTGATTTCGAGTTCGTATGAAGAAGTTATGCCCTTTTTCGTAAAGCTACCGGAATAATTTGTGCTGGAAAGTTTCTAGGCATGGCACCAAGAGACCCTATACGGGTCATAAAGCCTTGTACGGTCCATGTGGGGATCTTGTGGACCTCAACAAGGGTCATGGTGAAGTGTTTTGTTATGTTCTCAACCTAAGGAATGGTTCTAAGTATAAGGTTAACATTTCAGAACTCATCAACTATATGAAAGCCTTCACGGTCCGTGTGACACTGATGGGTCGTGTACCCTTCAGTGGTGCTGACCTTGCTGTGTTTTTGACTAAGGATAGTACCATGGACCACTTCACGGTTCGTGACCCACCACACGACCCATAATGGTGTCCATCAAATGGTCCCTGACAATTTTTTAGGCTCATTTCATTAATAGTTTTATTGTAATTTTAGTGATTTTCTAAGGTCGATTTAGTCTTCCTAAGCCCTCCTAAACATTTGATTTAGCCTATACACCTCCATTCTTATTCAAATTCATTTTTGGAACACTTAGAAATTCAAATACTCTCTCATAAAAGATCTTCTCAAGTGAGGCTTGAAGATTCAACTTGGGAACTCAAAGAGGCCTTCTTCTTCAATCAATTTCTTCCTAAAGCTTCTAATTACCCAATGTATGTGGGATTGATTCATGGTTCCTTTCAACCATAATGACCCCAAAAATCTTTTACACTTGAATTATGAAATTTAGCTTACTTTAAACATGGATCTTTTAAATTATTATTTATCTGATTAAATTGAGTTATGGGCTATGTTTAATTACTATTTTGAAAGAAAATTATGACCTTATATGTTAAATTACATGATTATTATGAAGATTTGAATATGCATTGTCCCTTTAATGTTTGATTTAAACATGAGTAATCTAAATAGTGATTAAAATGTGGATTTACTTGAATTTCGTATTATATTGTTCATTTAAGTTTGAATCTCTATTACCCATGCATTTCCCTCATCTCTCATGGCATATGCATACATGAGTTATGATTTTCATGGAACTTTTGAAGTAGTTTAAGTCCTAACTAAGATTATGACTATGATTTGAAAGTAAGTATTGGTTATGACTAGAATGTGATCACATCATGTCTGTGATTATGGCTCTTTGAGCAATTATGGGTGTTTACACCATTATGTTACGATTAAGGAGCTACTCTTATGCATGTATTCATGAAAGTATGATATAAACCGTTGTTTGACTTTTGTAACGATCCAAAAATTTTCAAACCTCATAATGGTTGGTCAAGTCTAATGTTAAACTAGTCATGGTTAAATTTTGGTAGCCATGGGTTGTATTTAAGAGGCTGGACTCAAAACGGATCTTTTGGTATGATTGTGAGGCCGGTTGGGCAGTGTACTTTGAAAGTTCATAAATTTTGGTACGGGATGAACTGTGTGGGCTAATATATCAAATTGAAGATTTTTGAGTTATCTTCGCAACACAACTAGTTTCACTCACTTTGGAGTTTGTATGTGAAAGTTATGGCCAAAACAATGAGACTACCCGTAATTGGAAGGACACTAGGAACAAGGTTCTAGAATTCGGTAAGGACCGGACAACGGAGCATGGGGGTTCTCGTGAGGTGGACCAGTGAGCTCCTGGAGGCCAGGGTCCCAACCAAGGATCAAGTCAAGTCCCACGGACCACCTCACGGTCCGTGAGAAACTTCACGGCCCGTGAGGGGTCCCGTGAAGTGGGGCAGAATGTTAGGCAAGGTTCGAGGATGGAGTCTGGACCAAGTGATGCTCCACGGACCAGTACAGGGTCCGTGTACAGCTACTCGGTCCGTGAGACCCCCTGTGGAGTGATCCAGAAAGTCTCCCGTGAGTTCAAGTCGAAGTCGAGGCCAAGTGTGGCCTCTTGGTCATGTACACGGACCGTGTACAAGTATACGCCCACTGTAGCCCCTTCCATGTGACACTGTTTCCGGGTAATTAGTTTATTTCATTAATGATTAATTCATAATTTAATTAAATCCTATGCTCCCTGTAGGCTTTCTAAGGTCTCCTAAACCCCCTAAATCAAACCCTAATCCACTTTCAACCATTCTAACACTCTTCAATTCAAGGCTCCTCATAAAGTGTCATTCTATCCGCTTCTCTCTCTAAAATATTCTCTCAACTCTCTCTAATGGTAACTTGCTAAAGGTAACGGTAAAACTGCCTGTCTTATGGCGTGTCAGGCGTCGGTGGATGGTGATTAACCACCAGACATAAGCCATGGGAATATCACTAATTCGAACAATCTTCCTCACAACATAGACATTTCCCCTAACTCTAGTAGCCATAAGCCTAGTGAAGCGGACACTGGAGTAACAAAAATGGTGGAGTTAGCAACGACTAAAAAGGTAACTGGAAGGTGGGTATAATGGTAAAAGGGGATGCACATAGTCTTATTGCTAAGACCCTAGAAGGAAGCATGGGGACAGGGATGATTCAACAAGAACAGGCTCTAGAACAAACACAAGGAACTACAAGGGATAACAATCTCAGTCTGAGGATCTTAGAGGAGGAAACAACGCAAACACAACAAAGGCAAGGTAAGATATCTACTTCTCCACCTCTAAATACTAGGTCAGATATCGATGGGAAACAAATCATCAACCTAGAATTAGGGAGTAGCTCTACAACTAGTAAAAATGACCAAAACTTGGGGATGGAGGTGATTGATAATCAAAAGCAAGTTAGAGGCATGGAAGAAGGTACCGTGAAACACCTAGATAATGTAGACACTAAAGGAAGTAAAGGACCCAAATCATATCCTAAGATCTCTAGCAACTTTGAGAAGTTTGATCCCAAAGGACAATTGAGTCTTCAGGGAAATAATAAAGTCAACCAGAACCAAACACCTACCAATCAAACCACAAGCCTAGTCCAACAGGAGGAAACTAGCAAAGGACAAAACCAGGAACCTGCCCCCTATACTGTGATCCAAACTTTAGCCACCAAGCTGAGACTTAATATGGCCAAACAGGAGAGGAGTATAGAGATTGAACAACCTAAATATACTTCCAAACAAGGTCTACCAGCTGTTATCTATAGGAAGGATGATTATATGCTCAAACTAATTGACTCCTGTATGTACACTTTGATTGGCAAATTTAGTAGAACCATGCCTAAAGTGGAGCTCATCAGAAAGAGTTTTATACTCCAAACACAACTGATAGGGGGAGTGAAGATTGCTCATTTCAATGCAAGACATGTGTATATTAACTTGGATAATGAGACTGATTATGCCACTGTATGGACTAAGAATAAGATGCACATTGAGGGGAAGCCAATGAAAATTCACAGTTGGACCCCTCCCTTCAAGCCTGAGGAAGAAACCCCTATTGTCCTTATATGGGTCACCCTCCCTGAACTACCATGGCATTTCTATAATAAAGCTTTCACAACCTCCCTCCTAGATCCCATTGGTAAAGTCTTGTATCTGGACATAACTTCTATACAAAAGACTAGGGGAAGCATGGACAAAGTTAAGGTTCAGATAGATATTACCAAAGAAAGACCTTCCCATGTGTGGATGGGCTTTGATGAGAAAGATCTAATAATTGGGAGGTGGCAAACCATCCAATATGAAAGTATACTAGCCTATTATTTGTACTGCAAACATCAGGGACATGTGGAACATGTTTGCACCATCAAGAAAAGGGAGGAAGAATACAGAGTTAGGAAAGAATTAGAAACAACAACAAAGAACACCCATCAAGAAGGGGCTAAGGAAGCACAACAGATAGCTGAGAATAAGAAGACAGTCAAGGACAAAGGTGTAGAGGACACATGTAAAGAAGGTCAGAAGTAGGAGAATAGACAACAGCTGGACCAATGGAAAACTTAAGGAAAAAAAGCCCAAAAGAAAAAACTGAAGCAAGGACAACAGGAGGGTATACAGACTCTCCCTCATGAATAGACAAGCAAAAAGGAAACACAGACTGACAGAAGAAGACCAGGTAAGTACTCTACAACTGAGCTAGCTCACTATTATGCTGATCTTGAATATCAAGAACAACCCACTAACCAATCTGCAGAGGGACAAACAAATAAGGATCACAACTACAGCAGCAAGTCAATGCAAAAACAAGTAAGACAGAAGCAAACTATTGATAGGGCCACACCAAAGGAAGTCAACAACAAGGACCAGTCAGAAAAACAACTGCCCTTTAAAAAAAGACAAGGTATTGACTTATCTTCCCATGAGAGGAATGGGCTAGACATACTAGACCATTCCTTTATTCCCCCATCTCCTAAAGATGCTACTATTGTTCATTTATCTACACTTTATCCTATTGGAGTTGATGGAGAATAGAAGGTTGCCAAGGAGTACCCTACTAACTTGCAGGATGGGGAACCTGAGGGGAGGAATCTGACTCATGTTTTGCATGAGGACTCAACTGACCTTAGAATAGACTACAGAGCCCCTGCTACCCCAGTTTACCAACAGAAGGACATGATCCCCCTTGGGACATCTAGTAAGGGATATATGGCCAAAGAAATGGGCTTAACTGCTAGTACTAATTCTGCAGGAAGCAAATCCAAAAGAAACAATTTGAGCAAAAAAAGGAGGGATGCTCTCAAGAAGAAAATGGAAAATCAACAAAGGAGTGATGAAGCTCCTCAGAATATAGAAAGGGATAATATATCAAAAGAAAACCAGGGAAAACACAAAGAAACCAGATTGCAGACAAAGGAAACACAACAGATTCCTAGCCCCCTGATTGGAAGGAACTCCATAGAATGTACTCTAAACTCTGACCCACCCTTGCCTAGTAAAGAGGTGGATGAGTACCAGGTGATACACTCAGAGGATGAATTTGACAAGGATAACCTTCCCTTAAATGAAGGGTAAGAGGAAGAAACCTGAGATTACCTAATACAAGCTTTTAGTCCCCCCAAAGAAAATGAGGACAATGATGAACTCCAAAGAATTACAGATGAGCAGGGTTTATCTCCTAGAAATTTTCTCCAGGAAAAAATTAGAAAAAGGCATACCAAAGTGACTCAGTCTACCACAGGAGGTATACCCAACACTAAGTTGTTCTCAGCAAAGTCATCTCAATGAATAGAACCATAACCTGGAATGCTAGGGGTATCAATACCCAAGGTGTTGTGGAAAGACTCAAAGCTCTTAAAAAAATTCACCAGTTAGGCATAATCACTATTTTGGAACCTTTTTCAAATACTACTAGGCTTGACAAGTTTAGGATGCAGTTAGCTATGGACAAGGCAATCAACAATCCTAATGGAAAAATATAAATTTTTTGGAATGAAGACACTGACTGCCAGGTTTGAGACTCTGATGAGCAACAAGTCACCTGTGCCATTCATCAACCTCAAGTGGCTTCCAAGTATATAATTATTTTTGTGTATGCCAAATGCAGAGACCAACTAAGGAGACCCCTTTGGGATAAAATGCTCCACTTGGCCAATGATCACAATAACACCCCCTGGTGCATCATAGGAGACTTTAATGTGATCACCAACACTGATGAAAAGAGTGGGGGCATCCCATACAATATCAGGAAGAGCTTTGAATTCATTGGCATTATTGAGGACTGTGGATTACAGGACTTAGGATTTTCAGTGCAAAATTTTACTTGGTGTAATAAGAGAGGTATTGGGGCCACTATTTGGAAGAGACTTGACAGGGGAATGGTAAATGACAGATGGTTGGAGATTATGCCACAAACCACTATCACTAATCTCCCTTCAGTAGGTTCTGATCACTGCCCCCTCTTATTGGAAATGGAGATTAGAGGCAACAATCCTACAAAGTATTTCAAATTCCTGAATTGCTGGACTGACCATGAATCCTTTATGGATACTGTCATAAATTGTTGGAACAAGGAAACCGGTAGTACACCTATGAGGGCTTTCCACAATAAGCTGAAAAGACTGGCTAATACCCTGAGTAAGTGGTCTAGAGAATAGTTTGGAGACATCCACCTAAATGTCAAACAATTTGAAGAAAAGACTAGAGAGGCTGAAGTTGAGCTGATTAATCATAAATCAGAGGAGAAAAGGAGTCAACTTCATAAGACCAATGTTGAATACATCAATTACTTAAAGATGGAGGAATCAATTCTTAGACAAAAAACTCAACTTCATTGGTTCAAGGAAGGGGATGTAAATACAAGGTTTTTCCATGCATTGGTTAGGGGGAGAAGGAAAAAGCTCCTCATACAGAACATTCAGGATGAAAATGGAAACTTAATCCAAGAGGAGGACAATATAGCTAGGGAAGTTG
>JBCEWC010012794.1:0-15585 GCA_038996855.1 Solanum aculeatissimum | reverse complement strand
GCATACACAAAGTTATATACGTTAAATAAGATGAAAAATTTATTTTAAGAATAAATAGTTAAAGCTCGCAAATTAAAGAAAATATTTAAAAAAATAAAATAAGGTAGAGGGTATTTTTGTAAACAAACAACTTATCATTAGAAATTTATGCAATGAATAATATTTTGAATATGACAAACCAAACAAGCAATAAAAATTACTCTCAGCATAAATAAATCCATCATAACTTATCCCAACATGACTTATCTTAGCATAACTAATCTCATCATAACTTGTATCCAAACCAAACGACCCCTTATATTCTTCTCATGTCGCTTGATTGATGGATGGAGCGCTCCTTTATCCTGATTTTTCTTTCTGAAGGGAATCTCCTGACTATTGCCATAGCAACAAGCTATGGAGTAGTGGCGGATCTAAAATATTAAAATTATGAGTGCTCAATTTTTTAATATAAATATAAAATTACTTTTAACTTGAAAATAAAAAAAAACTTATTATTATTAAAAAGACTTGTGGTCACAAGTTACTGAGCAAACTACCTTTTAATATTAGTATTTTTAATTTTTTTAGAAAAGTGAAGTCTAATTGTTACTTTCTTAATTAAAAAAAAAGGCCCTCTAGTCACTATGATTTAATGGCTTAATTATTCATATTTTGAAGACGTTTGGTATAATGATATCATACCATTAGAAATATTTTACACTCTACAAAACTAAAGTTTTGGTCGTAATAAATGAACTAGAAAAAGTGACAAAAATAAAACAAAGAAATGATCAAGAAAAAGTTAATAAAAGCATTTGCTAAAGTGAAAATTTCATAAACAACAACCTCACATGCTGGATTCCAAAATTTTAGTTTCAGAATCAAAGCACCCATCATGCCTTTTTGTTTGTGGGTATTCACCAGTTCAATATATCCGTTTGTAAATATTTTTTGTCTAACTATATATAGATATTATGCATCGGGATCAATGGATGCTCGAGCACCCAAAACCTACAATGTAGGTTCGCCTTTGGTAATGAGATAGTGTCATATAAAATGACTTTGAAGATAGTATGATATGTAGTTTTTTCAGAAAGTTGATCCTAAAGAGCAAGAAGTTTTTTGTGGCAAAATTCTTGCATGTCAGACGAAATGTGCAAAATAAATAGTGCACTTGTAGTGTGATCCGCTGGTTTTAAGCAATATTTATAGACCACTACTATATTGTTGAGTTTAAAAAGTGTGAATGACAAATGAAGAGTTATAAACTTTCTGAAAAGGTTGTGACTTTTCTAAGTGGTTGTGACTTTTCCATTAAGGCACAATAAACACCTTTTGTTCTCTATAAATAGAGAATTTTCATATCATTTATAAATGAGTTTTTATGACTTCTTCTTCTACACAAACAAATTCTAGTGTGTTTTACTGTCGTTAAGTGGTTCACTGACACCGTGAATTTAGGTACCGATACACCGGTGAGTAAAATCGTTCTATCATCTGAGGATATATTCCATTAACCTCGGGTACTTGAGGGGAATAATTAATTTCCTTAAGGATACACTGTGTATTCAGTGAGCTCGATTTCTTCTTGTCAATTTTATTTTTTTGACTTTTTTTACAGATTTTGTTTTCATTTACTATTTAGTTTTTAGTTTTGAAAACTTGTTAGGATCTTTGTGATTATTGTTTTCACAAAGTTTTTTTCTACAAAAATTTTGTTTTACAAAATATTTTTTTTTCTACAAAAATTTTGTACCACAAAAGTTTTGTTTACCGCAAAAGTTTTTGTTCTAACTATTTTAATAATACATGTTGAACAACATATATATCCTGAGGCTGGATAAATTAAGAGTCTACGTTGGCTTGTCCAACTTGTTCACGTTCACTAAATGAATCTTACACAAATAAGTATTACTCTCTCTGTCCCAAATTAATTGAATTTTTAAGAGTTTTTTCAAGGTTCAAAATAATTGAATTATTCAAAGTTCAAGATGAATGTTTGAAACTTTTTCCTTATTTGCCCTTTCATTTATTGAATTTTTTTTGTCTAGGAGATAAATTACATTGCATATTTATGACTTTTAAGGGTTAATCGTGGAAAATATAATTTAAACTTTGTCTTTGAATGTTTTTCTCAATATATGTGCATTGCCTCACAAATTCAATTAAAAATGGACGAAAAGAGTATATTGTAACTAAAAGTTTGGTCTCTTTAATTTTTCAAGCTTTGAGACAAGTTGTGGCATTTACTTTAACCATTCTTTCCTACACCAGCAAAACATAACTAACCACAAATGTCATTATCAACTTCATCGAGAAAATTTGACAAGCTAAAAAATTTTCATTGAAAGCAGCAACTAAGACGACTATGATGATTATTTTCACTAGTTTCATGGATTTGATTCTTTTAGGATTAAATTTGGTTAGAGGTGTCTGACAAAAATTTCATGTCATGCTGAAAATAATAGCGCTTTAGTAGCTCGTAAAAATTTTGTGCTAAAGGATTAATTCAAATCAGATCAAGAATTTATAAGAATTTGTAATTGAAGTCGGGATGAATAGAGAAATTAATCCATCTCTTTTCGAAAGTTCTCCTACAAGTTCGTTTTGATACCATTTTATTCACCATAGTATTATATATATTGGCATACAAAAATGTTCAATTAACTTTTCTAGATTAAATATTAGAGGTGAGGCTCATCTCCCAAGGTAAGTCAATTAAAAAGAAGTTAAATGACTGTTAATAACGTCTTTTTGACGACTTAACCTTGTTGGTCGGCTAGGTAGGGAATAATGTTTTATTAAATTACAATTATCAGTAAGAATAATATTCCACTTTAATGGTCAAGCTACGTTCCACACATCTCTAGACCCCACGTATATAATTTATTAAACAATGTAGTGGATTTTATACTTTAAAATATATCCTTTGCATCTGTCGAGTCAGTTTGATTTTAAATATTATCGATTTGATTTATTGATTTTTAGTTTTTAAATATGCTAAATCAATAACAAATCAATAAGATATTTTTTTATCGATGTTTCGATTCTAAGTCCTTAATGGTTCGGTTTTTAGTTTACCCGATAAGGGTGATAATGAGAATTTGCATTAATAAAAGTAGAAGGAGTACTAAAGAGTAAAAACTAAATACTAAAGTGGATAATTAATTACTTAAGTACAATAAAGATTAAAATAGGTAAAGTACTACTATAGTGTCCTATTACTATTAAATACTAATATTTAATATTTACAGAGGGGTAAAATAGTAAATTATAATAATCTTATTGGGTTATCGGTTTATCCAATAACCCAATAGTAAAAATCGATATCGAACCGATAACCCAATAATTTTTTTTTCAAAACCATTAAAAACCTAATAACCTAATAACCCAATAACAATAAACCAATAACGTTTTTATTGGTCGGTTCGATTTTTGCACACCCATACCTATTTTAGATTTTACATGTTCTTCGAGAATAATAATTAATATGAGTATTTTATTATAATATTCACATTAATTGATATTTAATATTAAATTTTGAAAAATAATGTGAAGATTAATTAATATTAAAGATAAAACATGAGAAAATATTTTTTTTTCTTAATATGTTAAAAATAAGACGTAAAAATAAAAAAATTATTGAAATAATGAATAAGTAAAAGTGAACAGAGAGACATAATATATCTTCATTTCAAGTTACTCTTACTCCCTTCTATCTATTTTAATTGTCATGCTTATTTTAAAAAAAACGATTCAAAATAATTTTTGTTTTAAAAAATTTAAATATTAAATTGAGATAAAATAATTTAGGCGTGCAAAAATAAATATATATAACAAGTAAAAAGAAACGGGAGGACGTAGACGTTTAATATATGGATTATATGTCAATTATTAACAATGTTAATCCTTAATTAATCTGCATGTCAACTACTTTAAGTTGACTTCATTATAACTACGTGACGGTAAAGATTCTTCTAAGTTCTTGTGCAACTAAAACTATATAATAAACAAAATATAATTGAGTTAGGTAAGAAAAAGTTATCTTTTAAAAACAAAGATCGTTTTCCCAGTGAACTAGTTGGTGAGAAACTCATATTTTATAAAAATAAATGTTCTATTGATTCACCGTGGAAAATACTTTTGTTTATAGTTAGTAGAGTATCTCAACTCACTACTTTTATTCATTATATAGTACAATGTAAAATAAACCTAAGTTTCGAGTCAAATATTTAAGATTTTCAAAAACCACAAAGCGATATGACACTATTTGAGTGATTATTAATTGTCTTATAGTGCATCTACACGCGACCATAGTATCAGACAAACATCCGGAGTCAGTTTTCACACTTGGTTAATTAAGAAAAGTCTGTTCTTTTAAATTCCTTTTGCTGCCTGTCTCTGCCCTCCAACAAATGCACTGGGGTTGGGAAGAATATCAATGAACAATTCAGATTTTTGATAGAAACTTGTCATCTTTATATAGGAAGAGATTCTTTTAATGACAATTTTTTCAACTAGCATCATGCCATTGTCTCATTATGAGAATGATATAGAAAGTGACTTTACCTTATCATCCTTCTTTGCACAAATATCAGGGAATAATCAGCTTTTCACTTGTTCTTAATTCCTTTTCTATACCTATATTCTCAAACAGTTTCTGATTATATACAGCCAAAGTTTTACAAAACACAGCTGATTAGTCCCAATCATTCTACTATTGCCAGCCAGAGAAAAAGTAAGTGGTGGGGTAAAAGTAGCAAGTACACTTTGCTATTCAAACAAAGATCTCATTTTTGAATTGCTATTTACATACAACATTTCAAAAAAAGTAAGTAAAAATGATTGGACTTTACTTATCTCAATCAAGAACATAGCCTAGGTAATGATCTAGCATTGTTATGGCTTGATACTCTTGATTTCAACATCTTTGCCATTTGATTTTGCATTTTCCTACAAGCTTTTTCCAATTCTAGTACTCTCCACTGCATGCCTTGTAAATGTTCTTTGAGTTTCTCATTCTCTGTCGAAAGATCCAGCTTTCCCGCGTATAGCACGATCTGTTGATCTTCGTTTCCTGGACTTTCTGTTTCCACAAAACTACGAGGCGAATCGAGGTAAGGACTAGCTTGGTTGGTTTCTTGAAGCAAGCTTTTGAGCTTCACTTGCTGAATTATGAGAGCTTGTCCAGCAGATTTTGAAGGGAAATTTTTGTTATGAGCAAGGTGGCTACAAGCCTCCGATGACAGCTTTTCGTAGCTCAGTCCACTACATATTTTCATCTTTTCCTCTTCAGATAATCCTGAATGGACCTGCAATTTAAAATCGATGGTCATGTTTGACCAACCAGCTAAATATCAAAACAATGCCTAAATAATCCACCACATTCTTGAACATGAACAGGTGGTGAATGTATATGTTTCTATTAGTCTAATTAAGCATCAAAATGCAAAGAACAAGTAATAAATTGAAGGACTCTTAGGGAGAAGAAAGGCATACCTCAAGATACATAACTGTGGCATGGTAGATTGCATCATATGAATCCCTAGCAGACTCGGGGAGCGACCTAACCAGGGCAAGGAACTTGGTAGGTTTAAGACATGGATCAGGAGCTACTTCTGCTATGTACAAATCCATCAAGCTAGCAACTTTCCTCAATCGAGTTAACGGAACACAACATGCCCCTTTGCTGATGAATGATTTCAATAACCTAAGAACTAAATTCACATCATATAAATAGCTCGATCCAACAGGTGAAGGAAGCAAGAGATTATCCAAAGTCGCTTGATCCAACTGGGAGCCAATCATGCTCTCTAACTTGTTCCTGGAGCACTTACTTATCTTTAAATTCAGAGTAACTCGAAGCATTCCAAATAAGGTTTTGATGGAAATGCAGCTTAAATCTAGCAAATAAAGCATCTCAATAACTGTCTCCATGGTCTTGCATTTCTCGTCCATCGTTTTGGCTACTGAAAATCTTGATTTTTGGTAATAGAACAGGAACTTATTAAGAATCCCATGGTCAAGGTTTTTGGATACCATTTGCTTTACCAAAGTTTCAATCAAAAAGGGCTCAAAAGAAGCAAGATCCTCAAACCACCACGTTGCCCGAAATGCGCTATTTCTCAAGCTCTCTGTACTTTTTGTATCACAAGACAACCGAAATCCAGAGCTGTCAGCAGAAGAAGTCGATGGACAAGGGCTCGTTTCACACGAAGATGATACCCTCCCGATAACAGAATCCAGGTATTTATCAATTACACCTGAAGAGCTTGCCACAGGCATCAAATTTTGACTGAGTCTTAGAGCATCAAGAAGCTCAGACCAAGTCCAATACCTTATGTCTTCAAGCGACTTCTCTGTTAGCTCGAACAGATTTTGGTTCCCGGATACAGATTTCTCCATTTCCATATAAGAGGCAGCACAATATAGAGTTGAAACATTAATAGGATTTATCTCAATCTTCCCTTTGCTGTAACAGAATCTTGTAATGAGCTCAAAACTCTCAGCTCCACCAGGAAAGTCATGAAATATCACCTTTAGATATCGCGTCCCTCGTTTCGATTTCCCAAACAATTTGTTTATTTTTCCTGAATAGGAACAGATAACCTTCTGTACAAAGTTACAACAAAATAAAATCAGATAACAAAACTAACATATTCAACAAATTCAGAATCCACCAAGAATAGTACTCTTTATTTAGGGACCATATTAGAGGCTTATCACTCAATAGTTTAGTATTTAATAAGCTTACATTGGTAATCATTCAATCACTTTCATATCTTAGGATATAAGAACCTTATCAAGGGCATTAAATTAAAACCACCAAAAGCAAAAACTTAAATTGATTAATCCAAAGAATTTCCAAAAGAATGATGACAACTGAGGAAAAAAAGTCTGTGGTGCACCAGCAAAGTAGGGAAAGCACAGTAATGAGTTGATTTGAGAGCAACCTTTTTGGGCACTCTAGAAAGATGTGAAAGTAGCAAAATTTAAAAGGGCCAAGAACATTTAAACCTCTTCATAATGACAGCATCATCAATAATAAATGAGAGGAAAAATACAAAAGAAAACAAAAAGGGGGCGGTGGGTTTACAAATCACACTGGAGAAAAAAAGTGGCCAAGAAATAGTACTACAAACATAACCCCACACATCAACAATGTAGGTACATAATTTAATTATGTGTTAAATAAATGAGTAGCAAAAGTTAAGAACAATAATGTAGAGAGAGTTGAAAGACAGCAAAGAAACATATAGGAGAATGATCATGAACTTCACAGTAGCACAAAATGGAGCCAGACAAACTCAAATTAAACATAACACCAGTATATGTTGTTCGAATTCTTCGAAAATGTAGACGAGTGTATGTTCGAATTTCCATACAGTAATTGCACAAAATAGAGGAAGAAGAAAAAAAAACCAAGAACAGAGAGTTAGAAATGAAAGAGAAGAACATTAATTGAGAAGACAACAATTTGGACAAGAAAAGAAAAAGAGGGAGAGAACAAAAGTTATTATTTGCAAAGGACAAAAGAGAAGAACCAGAAAGCTAAACAGAAAGAAAACTTACCTTATCTACCATAAAGACTTGTTCACCATTGACATCCACTAGAAGATCACAAGAAACATCCATTAGAGCCAAATTAAGAAAAATCCCACCTCAAATTAAGAGTTCCTTTTGGAATTTACTTGAATAAAAAACTGATCTTGGGAGATACCCACATAGATTTGAGAGGAAAACAAGAAGTTATTCTGAAATAAGCATGAAGACAAATGAAAAAGGTTGTGTTCTTGGTAACCCAAACTGAGAATAATAAGCTTAGAGAGACAAGAGTATGGGTGAAGCAAAGAAGGGGGTGTCTCAAGGACAGAGAAGATAACAGATATGTAAATGCATATAATAAAGAGGAAATTAATTTTATTTTTTTTAAAAGCACAAAGAGAAATCAGAAGCTCCAGTGAGTTTTTCACATAGGAAAATGCTTATATGGTAAGACAAACAGAGTTGTTGACTGCCCAGTGCCCACTAATCTGTATCTGACATTCCTGTCAAAATATGAGTCAATTTTTGTTAAGCATATGCTACTTCTGGCTAAATCTGTTTTTTGAATATTACTATTATATTACTCTATACTGTGACATTATTTAATTTGATATGATATTTTTAATTTTTTTTAATATTTATGATCTATAAATAATTCTTAAAAATTTGTATTGTTAAGAATCATTTCATTAAGAGTAAAAAATAAAAAAAATTAAAATTAAATTATTTCTAATTAATATAAAATTTTTTTAAAAAAATAAACTAAAAAGTAAATGATTCTCCATAAAAAGTAAATGATTCATATAAAATTTTAAAGTTAAATTATTTCCTTAATATTTATGAATAAATTTCTCCTAGTTTTTTTGTGGTTCACAACTCTTTTATGCCTTTTCTAGGCAGTAAGTTTCTTTCCCTGAGCAGTCACACCATCCTTGCATATACCATAAAATAATAAAATAAAAATAAATATTACTTTTAAATTAATAAAAAAATATAATATTTTCTTTGTCTCAAAATAAATATTTTTTTTAATAACAGTAATTATTGTTTTAAAAATCCAAAGTGATAATTAATACTTCAACTATATTTCTATATTAAAGAACTACTTACATTTAAGAGAAAATTATTAAAAATACTTTGGAACATGGTATAAATTATTTATTTTATCTTTGAATGATTGAGAGCCTTAAAAATATTCTTCTAGTTGACTAACTTAATTAAAATACAGCTCCAAATCAGTGATACTTTTACGAATTTTTTGGATATACCGAAGCCAAGATTTTGGTTAAGGAAATTCAAAATTTTAAAAAATAGACACACAAACTAAGCGAAAGAAGAATTCGACATATATTATATATATAAAAAAAGTTATTTTACCATATATAACTAGTATAATTTTTCGCCGAAGTAAATTCGGATGAACCCCCTACTTTCAATGTGGCTCCGCCATTACCCTTAACTATTACAAATGTTAAAAACACCCTTTAACTTCAAGAATTTAGGTTGTATTTCACTTTTATTACAAAATTCGAGGTATATTAAAGTTCAACTAGTCAAGTAGAAAGATATTTTTAACATATCAATAATTCAAAAATGAAACAAGTTTTAAATATTTTTAATATTTTTCTCTCTTTTTAAGGGTGTTTGATTCTCAGAAAGCATTTGATAAATATTCAATTTGGTAACTGCTAGTATTTTGTATTTATTATTTTTATTAGCGGACTGAAAGAGTTACTCCTTCTACTTCAATTTTGTTTATCTTATTTTAATTTAATATAATTTTTTAAAAAAAAAATTAATTTTTTTATTTTAAATTAAAAATATATTAAAATAATTTTTAATTTTATGATGTTAAACATATTATGTGCTCCCTCTATCCCATTTTAGTTATCATATTATGTTTCTCAAAAGTCAATTTGATTAATTTTTAAAGTTAATTAGATTAAATTAATTTGATATTTTAAAATAAAAATCTAGATATTCAAAAATTATTAAAAAAATATTATTGATTGAAATTTTTTCCATATCAATATGATGAAAAAGTGTATCATAAAATATTAATTAAAATTAAATATATCATAAAATATTAATCAAAATCTATATAATTTAATTCTAAAAATAAAAATTATAACAACTAATATTAAAAAAATTACCAAACCATTAAAATAAATAAATAAACTAACACACTTATTTTGATACGAAGAAAGCAGAGTAAAATAGTTGACAAGCATCCAAACAAGTTTGTAGTTTCCTTCCGGATCCGTCACTCCATTAAGTAATCTCTATGCCGTATAATATAAGTTGACGCTGGACTATATTTTAATAAATAAAAAGATAATGACCATTTTGCCCTGCAAAGCACCTTTTCCTCATATTTTCAGTTTTGAGCATGAGGAAACCTTTTGCTTTTTCTCCAGGTTGTGGAAAAGAACAATTTATGTTTTCAAGATCAATAACAAATGCAAATTTTAAAAATTAAAAAAAAATGTTTAAATAATGTATGAATAATAACAAAATTATTTTTCCTGTTTAGAAGTGTTCTAAAATATTTAAAATATAAATATGCTTAAGTTTCTTAAAAAATGATTTAAGGTACTTGCCTGAGGCCTCTAAATTTGGGGGCTTCATTTTCTTTAGCAATAATAGGATTAATATAAGTTCTCTTAAAAATATTTTGTACTATTTATTTTATATTTTTTAGTCCATTTCAAAAAGAATGCTTTTATTTTAATAATTTTTTAGTTTCAATTTTTACATGATATGCTTAAAATTTTGATGTATTCTATATTTCTTCAGTTTAAGATTATAAAATTCAAAAATTTTATTTACTTTCTTAAACTCTAAATTATGTGCCAAGTCAAAAATAACAAAACAAATTATAATGGAAGGAGTACAATTTATAAAAAAAATTATATAAAAAGAAAGACAATTTTGCATCTCAAATTTTTTTCTTTAAGAATTATATAAATAACTTTATATCTTAAAAAACTAGAAGAATAGATTTTCAATTTAAAAAATGTTATTTTTTAAAAAAATTTAAGGCCTCCAATTCATCATTCTTGAGCCGCTCTCAAATGACATTTTATACTGATCGTATGCTTCCACTTAACCTTCATAACCCACCTTCCATAATAGTACTTATTTAAATTAAAAATAATATATATTTTTTTACATATTTATAAATACAAGAAAATAAGAAAGAAATTCACTTAGTTTTATACCTACCACACACGTCCATTATGTATGCAAGTTTTGGAGCAAAAGCAAAGGATAACATGTTGTTGATGTACCTTTAGTATTGCATAACCACCTCTTCAATATAAAGGTGCTAAAAGTTTAATGATTTCAACTTTTTTTGGTAAAATGATTTCATCTTGATTAGTTCAAAAAATTATTTCAAATTTTTATCACTTTTTTTTACTTTTTGATTCACTTTCTCAGTAGTCAGTACACATAGATGCTTTTGTATTGAGACTTCCAAGTATAAGCTTTAAAGTGGAAATTCAATTTATATACCTTTAGCCACTACTAATTGTTGAAGCTTTGAATGTGCAAAATAATGTCAACTTGTACCTAAAGTTTTTTTGCAGAAATTAAGAAATTTCATTTTACATATATGTATTTTTATTAAACTAACTTTATGTTTTTTTAAATCTAAATTTTATTATTGTTATTTTGTGTAGTTGTCATATTGTATTTTTTTAGAGTCAATCTGACTATTTTCAAAATTAAATTAGATTATATTAATTTCATATTTTAAAATAAAAATTTAGATATACAAAAAAACTATATAAAAGTATTACGAATTGTAACTTTTTCCATATGATCAGCATGATGAAAAAATACCTCTTAAAGTTTTAGTCAAAGTTCATAACGTTTGACTCTGAAAGAAAACTGTAACAACTAAAAAGAAATGTAGGGAGCATCGTCTTTGCCTCAATTTATGTGTTACGTATAGTTATTTTCAATTAATCTGTTAAAAAAAGTCATACTCTCCTAATTATAATTATTATTAAGACATGAAATTAACTAGGAAATTCATCAAATAATTATAAGCTCAACTACTCTATTGGTAAATATCTCCTAGTTAATTGAATTTGTTGGAGCATTGTATTTTAATATTAAAGTCATAAAGTGTATTATTTTAGTGGATATAAAATTGACAAAAATGTGGTCAATTATTTTTTGTGTAACTTATGCATGTAAGCATTAACTTATGTTCTATCTCATTATGCCTTGTAATTTATGTAACTTTCAAGGCATAATTCCTCCGTTCATTTATCTATATTATATCCATTTTATTGTTATTCAATACAAAGAAGAATTTTTCACCTATAAATAGTGATGTTTCTTTCTTTCTTTGTGAAGTGTATGCAAGAAAGATGAGAAGTGCAGATAAATATTATAGTGTATACTGTGTAGTAATGTTAGTGTCGTAAAAAAGAGAGTTAAAACAATTCTAAGTCTTCAACTAAATTACTATACAAAAGAGTCATTAATTACAAGACGAAGAAAAGTGTTCTTTTTATGAAACATTGCACTCTTTAACGTAATTAATTTAGAATTGTTTGAGTCACACGATATAATTGGATTGTATTTTAAAAGGGACAAATTAAGAATATTATTTATATCATAATTAGTGTACTTGAATCTCCTTATAAAAAAAGCAAAATATGTGTGCGTCAACCTAAATATCCTTTGTATATGTGATATGGCTAGCAGACAACTTGAATGTTGAAGAGTTCTAGACTACTAAACCTCTAATTTTGATTAAGACTATTTCAATAATGTTTGTTATGCATGTGTTTTCAATTAATGTAATCAAATGTGTCAGTGTCAATGTCATGTGTTGCATATAATTTGACTTTGTAAAATTTAATGTTTGTTATAAATTAGTTGCTGGTCCATTTTTGAAGATCTTGAATATTATTATTGATGCTTTTATGCAAATGCAGATGAGACATGTTTAAACATACACTAATTTTTTAATTTTATTTATTAGTGGAAATATAAGAACTAAAAATTGGAATAATTCTTTCTTATGTTAATGTTTAATATGGTTGGGTATTAGTATATGTCTCTTGCCAGCAGTACCTAATTTACATCACTGGTACTCTACGTGGCACTCTCTTCATCTTTTATCTTAATTTATTATATGCTTGTCAGTTGCCTTCAATATATATAATTCATTATTCCTCCATCCTAATATTCTATTTGCAGTCAGTACATGCATCAGCATCTTCACCTTCACTTTAAATACGTAACGACTATGGAGAGTTCGAGCTTAAGTATGAAAAAATTCTTGACAGATAACGCTATTTTTCAAATGGGGTCTTATTCGTGTACGATCAAATTGTATAAAATATTTTTTTTACTAACACTCAAAAACTCTAAAATGATTCTCTACTTTAATCAAACCACATTGGGTTGGCTATTTTTGGACCCAATTTGTTTTTGTAAGGAGGAGTTTGTTAATAAAGCAACGTTATCCTGTTAAACAGCAGCCAAACGGGACTCACGTGAATAACTTATGGGGGTGGGGGTTGGGGAGTTATTTTTTTCGAGGAAACATCCACTAAAATGAAATAATTTTTCAGCCTTTTAAAATAAATAAATAAATAATAGTTCCATGCCCCTTACTTTTAAGAAGAATTTAATTTTTAGATGAATTTTTATTTTTACATGCAGGTAAAATATACATAAAGACGATTTTCTTCTATTTAAATTGTAAGAGGACAAGAGATCTTATTTTCTCCCAAACCAATTCAATATTGCATTATTTGATTTCTAGTTAAAGTTATATTAATACGAAATTAGTTGTGTGGAGTTTAGCTATATATATTTAGTTATGCAAGGATATTTATGCACATACTAATTATTCTATCTTTTATTTTACATAAAATAACAAATAAATCTTTTCATACCTAATATATATTAGTTATACGAAACAAAGAAAAATCTGAACCAAACTTTATATTAGAAATGTTATGTTTTATGTTTAAAAGAAAAATATTCTAGAAAAAAATTATATAGCTTATGCTAAATTTTATCGGAAGATTTTTTTTTTTCAATTTAAAACCAAATAACATAGAAAATTATGATAATTTTCATATAATTTCTCACTAGCCCACAACCAAACATGCATAATTGATAGAACCCATAAACTTCAATTTTATAAAATAGTACTACTATAGTGGTTCTAAAATATTACGTGAGGAAAATCTATAACTTCAATCTAAAATCTTAAAATTATGAGTGAACCATCATTTTAAGTAACTAATTTATTTTTTAAAAAGAAAATATTTTTGATTTTCTCATATTTAGTTGATCAAAATTTTAAAAAAATCTTTTATTTTTGAAAATAAAGAAAATAATTTCTCAAGCGGAGGAAAATAAGTTTCATAAGTAGCAGTTCACATTAATTGTGTCTTCTCTATCTTTCAACACACCTCATCTTCTAATCCCCACCATCTCCGCCTCCTATAGTATTTCTTTGGTTACTTTAAGATAATATTTTCTTTATTTATATATCAAACACAAAACATAAATAAAAATTTACTTATTTTTCTGAAAAATATTTTCCTTTCAAAATTTTATTACATTATACTAACCTTAGTTTCAAGTACTTGTGGCAGATGAAGTACCTTTTCAATTCGAATTAAAGGTGGAAAACAACAAAAGTGTTACTATTTTTAAACTAAAGGGTTCACAAAAAAACAAATAAAGTCCTTTGTTCATGGTAATCTCATATTAAATCCAGCCATTATACACAAAAAAATCCAAATTAAGTGACAACAAATCTATATGATATAGAAAAAGATATACCACAAAAAGAATCTTTCTTCCTGTTTTCAGATATTTCATATATAAATAGAACCCACATAATGGAAAAAGGTAAAAACGCAATCTATTTTAAATCAAATAATGATTACGAAATTAATAATTTAGGGAAGATCACGAACAAATAATTAGTCATCCTTGGGTATCTCAGTAGCTCAATTATATTGGTTGACGATCTGAAACTTCACCTTATTGATCAGAATTTGATTCCCCATCTTATAATCTCCTCTGCATTTTCCCCTACCTCTACCCCTATTTAAGAATTTTTTTTAAAAAAATTGACATTCATATTCTTATTTCAAAGAGAATCGAACATACAAATATATTATGAAAAGATCAAATACATCAAAAATTATTTGTTCGATTCTTTTTTCATGCGCACAAACATTTTAAAAAAAAATTATTGAAAGTATCGAAATAAGAACATTTTTTATCTTTATCATATTGTTCATGTCAAATAAAAAAATACATAATTCAAATGTCTAAACAAAATTTAAATGTTTATCATTATATTCGGCATTTAAAAATGTGGGATCTTAAAATCTCAGCATATCGTAGCGGGAAAGACATGCAACGATAGTGTCATTACTTTAGTTTGGATTAATTAAATGGAAGCTACGTTTAAATTCTTCCATGTGAATTGATTATAATTATTTGTTGATGTAATTTTCATAAAGTAGTGTGTTTAAAATTTTCGTTTATTTATTTTATTTTGGCTGATGTCATTATTGCAATCAAATGAAAGTCATGTGCTATTCTTCTAATATTTTGATTCTAGGAAATTGGAATTAGAATGAAATCTTAAATATAGTCACGATTTTGTAAAGTAATCATTCCATATATAATACTTTTTCCGTCTCATTTTGTGTGTTATTTTTTAATTTAATATGGTATTTACGAAAAAAAATTTAAAATTACTGGTCCAAAATAATTCTTAAATATTTATATGGTTGAGATTCATTTTATTAAAATTTAAAAAATATTTAAATTAAATTATTTCTAATCATAATTAGATAACATTTTTCTAGGATGAACTAAGGGCCTGTTTGGATTGGATGAACTTGTTGCTTTTAACTTATAAGCTAAAAGTCATACTTTTGAGTTATTTTAGTCATTTTGACTTAAAAACAAGTGCTTATAAGTGTTATAAAACTGAATCTAAAATTAACTAGAATAAATTTAAGACGGAACAAAAACAGAAGAAGAGGAGGAATTCTT
>JBCEWC010012793.1:0-15586 GCA_038996855.1 Solanum aculeatissimum | reverse complement strand
CTTAAGGGTGCTTTTCTTTTCATTTTTAGCACTTTTCCTTATTCATTCACATTGTTTTTATCTTTGGAAAATTTTATTAATTTTCTTGCACCCTTTTTATTCTTTTTCTCCTTTTTCTTTATCACTAAGCTTTTTCCTCACTTTCATGACTTCTCCTGATGCCAGCCACCCTCAAGTTTGGCTTTTGTCCTAAGATAATATGCACATTATATATTCTCCAAACTAGGGCCACTTTTTGGATAGCCACCCTCAACTTAGTCTTTTAGCCTCAGTTGAAGTGCACAGTGTTCAAGGAAAGACCAAGGCCAAGTTTGGGATTATCATTCCTCAAGGTGCAAACATGTTAGGTATTTACAAATAATAGAGACAATTTTAGGCTAAAAAAAAGGGATTAAGGGAAACATAACATATTTGGTTGGTTATATTTAGTCTAAGTAGGCTAAATCAGAAAAATGGCCTAAGATCCTTTCCCAACCAACTAACTTAGAGTCAAAATCTGAGTAATAAGGAAAGTTGTGAATTAAAGCACAATAAAGAATAATGCAATTAAGCTCACTCACTCATGGCACTGCTTTACATGTTAACTCAAACCAACAGATCATGCTTTTTATCATAGTTCATACGTGCTTATCAGAAAAAACACTATCAGACACCTAATCATGCTTGGTTACTATCAAACTAGCTAAAACAAAAAAGAAATGGGTATCATTTTTCACACAAAATTACTATGCCATGGATATCAATACTATGTGCTACTAATGCTACCTAAACATCCTAAACATGTTAGTTCAACATAAAATAAAATCCACATGGAAAAATAACACAGGCAAGAAAACCCTTTGGAATCAAAATTTGGGTAGTTATAGGCCAAACATACTCAGACTTCACTGAGGCCTTATAACTACCCACCCCATTAAAAAGAGTGCATTGTCCTCAATGCATGTAAATAAAACATAAAGGACTGGGATCAAAAGAAAAATATACCTGGGCACCTAAGTGCCTCTTTCAGTATTAGTTTTTCTACCCTCCACAGGCCTGGTGGACTCCTCAGAAGTAGGAGCTACTTTGAAGGTACCCTTGCCTCTCAGCAACTGGAGTATCCGCTCTTGTCTGGCCTCTTCCTCCTCTCTGGATCT
This sequence comes from Solanum aculeatissimum, assembly GCA_038996855.1. Classification (NCBI taxonomy): domain Eukaryota; kingdom Viridiplantae; phylum Streptophyta; class Magnoliopsida; order Solanales; family Solanaceae; genus Solanum; species Solanum aculeatissimum. The sequence continues at coordinate 14,450 of JBCEWC010012793.1, read as the reverse complement.
GGCTGGGCCAATCTGTAGGTCCTCCTCCTCTGTTCTCTCCCTACCAAAGGCTTCACATCTCTATCCTCTATGCGGGGCCTCTTCTCGAGGAAAGTCTGTATGGGCTCCTCGAGAGTGAACAAGTCTACTATGCATACTGCAGTAGGCCTGGTTGATGGCACAACTAATGTAGTCACTAATTTTGTATCCATGACAGTCTAAAGCTGCTGAATCTCTGTCTGCATAGTCGACAAGTCAATGGGAGTCGCTGTACAGAGGCTCGTCTGGACCCGCTCCTCAAAGGCATCTATGCAGGTATCCACCGATGTAAGCCCTTCTAGGATAGCAAAAACTGTGAAAGCCTGCATGCAGCTCTCACCCTCTATAACCATCTCGCAGACCCAGGTCCTCAATTGTTGTAGTAGCTGAGCCAACTACAACTCGACATATGTCAACCTCTGCATCAGATCCTAGAAGGATTCTGATGACACAAATGCAATACCGACAAGTGGTGAAGTAGTAGGTACGGACTCTGGAACAACAGTAGTGGTGATAGTGAGCCCCCTCCCCTCAGCAGTCTCCATCTGTAGGGGCCTCTCTACAGTTGGTGCAACAGTAGATATGGAAGGCTCAGTCGGAGGTAATGAAGCAGGATAATCTAGAAGTACAAAATGTAGCCTTGGTGCTCAATTGAGTGCAAATAGGTTCTCCTCAACCTTTATCAAGATGGAATCTAAAGTACATTGCACCTCCACTAACATGTCCACGTGATGAAATATACGAACCCCCACCATCAAGCAAAGATGATGTATCAAAGATGGGAAGGGGATCTTAGTTGACCTCCTCAAGACCACCTCATGGATCTACTCGATAATCAGAGCGACCCAATTTATCACATTACAAGCCAAGATATTGGCTACCAACACAACTCTCTCCGGCGTTAGGTTGTTATCAACAATAGTTCGCTGGATCCTCGAGCGAAAAACAAGCCACCATAATTTTTCTGTGAAACTAAGTGAAGCCTTTATGAGAGGCTTCGAAGATATGCCTACCCAAGCAGGGTCAGGTCCAGCAGTAGAAATGTAGGTAGACACCCATCTCATCAAACTAGCTCGGCGGTCCAGGTCCTTCAAAACTCCCAAGTCTCATGCCAGCCTCACTCTGTAATCATACTCTACTGTATAGCTGGTATCACGACCCGGATAGGGGGCCTAGATGTGATATGGTGATAGAGGACCCAAAGACCCTTGATCAAGCCATCATAGCATCATTACACACATCATCGATTTAGAAACGTGGAAGTTAAACACATAGCACGTAAGTTCTAAGGATTAGGGAACTTGGGGCTCAAGCTATGGGGGCAATAACGGGAATGGGACAAGCATGCTTACACATAGCACATAGTCATTCACAATAACCAATCATATGAGTCATATCATAATAAAAGAGACATTATCATAGATCAAGCTAAATAGCATCATATTACATAACCAAATATCCAACATACAAGTCAATGTATATGAGTATAGATTTTTCCAACAATGCCTCTGCATAGATGAGCGGGGCCTCGATAAGTTTGAGGCTCACCCTCAAGATAATAGAAAGTAAATACATGAAAGTAAAGTTGTAGATAGACGGTGGCTATTGCCCTTGAACAAGAGAGCTAACCAATAGCAACTCTTCAACAAGATATCAAGCGTAATCCGGTATAATGTAGATGTCACCCTCGATCCCTACAAGGTTAGAACATGTAGACAAGAATATGGGTTAGCACAATTAAGCACTACGTATGCGGGCATGCAATGCATATGACAAGTATAGTGTGACCAAGCAACATGTCAAGGGGACAAGTGATACGAAAGGAATGCACGTAGCCAAAGAGTAATATAACAATATGCCATGCCATGATGCATGAAATGCAATCCTATGATCATATATATAGCGGGGATGTACCTCAACCGACATAACAAGGAGACCCGAGTGAGCCACTACCCAAACCTGAACTACTTGCCAAGTAGTATCCTAAACACCCTTGAAACAAGGGGTACCATGATGGAGTTCCCTATGTGGGAAATTAACCCATGGTGGCATATGGTTTGTTGGAAAGGAGTATGGACCCTGTGGAGATAGTCCACCTTGACTCCAATCCCTCGGTGCTTAGTCTCATCCCACGAGAATATGTATATATACATGCAACATTTAAATCGGGAGACTTCCATTTACTTTCAAAATATGCATACTCAGTCAAAATGAAACCATTGTTCAAATCATGTACATGCTTAAGCCAAATGCTATAAAAAATTTACAAAATGTTTCATGATCATGTCTTGTCAATGCAATAAGAGTATCCCATATACATAACTTCTCATATCAAGCCTTGGAACATGTCAAGATGGTTCATGCACCCATGATGCTCATAGAGCCATAACAAAGAGACTATGTGATCACAAACCTTACATAACTTATCATAACATTCAAAACATGAGTTTCATAAAGAGCTTCATCATAACCATAATCATGCCTATGCCATGAATGAAGATCAAGAACATGGATAATGGAATTCAAACATGATTTCACCATTTGAAAGAAAATTTATCATACAACATGTAGAAATCCATGCATAAGTCATAATACAAGTTACCCATGCTTAATTAAATCATCAAAGGGGACATGAAAGTTGATAAATAAGGGTTTCAATGAACATTCATGAATTCAAGGTTAAAATCATGTTTAAATCACCTAAAAACTACAGCACCTAAGTCCCAACCCTAATCTACAATAATATTTGAAGAACCGATAACTAATTGAAAGCTTAAAATCAAATTTAAAGAGTTAGGGTTCATAGGGTCTTCAAGGATGAAAGAGGATCCTTGAATCAAATCCCACATAACTTAATTTCACCAACAATTTGCAAGGTCAAACTTTGTCAAGGTCTTCTTCCCCAAATTCTCCAATTATTCTTCAATGGAGGCTAAGAGAGTTTTAGAATTTCAAAAGTGAATGTAGGAGAGTTTGAATGGATGAATGAGGGTTTGTGGAATAATTTAAAGGTTTCGGAGACCTTAGGGTACCTAAAAGGGGCTTAGGGAAATGTTAAATCACGAAATTAGCTTTAATAAAATAGAACTTTTCACTAGACACAATGTAACACGGTTGTTACAGTTCCATGTAAGTGTCACAAGGTCCATCGCACTTGACCATCAAACCATACTTAGCTAATTTTCCTACGCGAACTCTCAGAGGACTTTCTGGAATACTTGACGGACACTTTTGATGGGTCGTGTGAGGGTTGAAGGTCTGTATCCCTATCCCGTGAGCCTTTCCTTAGCCACCTAAACCAACCATAGCTTGTCAAAGCAACTGTCCCACTTGACGGGATAGTTCACGGCTCGTGAAAGGGCTCACGGACCGAGTGCTTGTCCGTGGCCCATAACTTGTCACATGGGGTGGTTCCTGGCTACCCCTAGCTCACTGAAACACCCCACGACACCCCACACAGACCGTGACAGGTTTCACGAACCTTGTTTGATATGCCCAAATTCACACCTCAATTAAAATGCAAAGCAATCGTTGATCAAATATAGAACCCAACTTGAGTTGGGGTCAATCCCACAGGGAATGCGTGAAAATACAGCTAGAAGCACTTCGTTCCATATGCAATTATTATTTCCAGAGTAATAATGAAAAATGAAAATGTGAATATCTTGTAACAAGATTTAAACTAAGTAACAAATATATTCTACTAATCGCTATCTATGTAACTACTATGATTCAACAATGGTTTACTAGACTAGCTTTATGGTTTCCATGACACCGAGTCCAATATGCTAACTTAAGGCTTTTGTGGTGATGATCTCATATACAGAGTAAATAATTATTAGTTAACACCTAATTCACCTTCTAGTCCTTCTTAGATACATATCATCCCTTACCTTCCAATCTCAGGACGATTTACGTGTAGCACTTACTTTTCACTCCAGGATACTCTCACCTTCCGGTCTCAAACACTTAGAGTAGGTTAAAAACCTCGAATTTTGTCCCAAGACTCTTTTCCTAATTACTACTCCCCTTTCGGGCAAGCAGTGAATACAGGGTTACCCGAATGCGTTGACTCATTAAGGTTTAGATTCAATTGAAGAGATCTTGTGGTATATACAGTGATCACTACCAACGTTAGCCCTAAATTTGCCTATTTTCTTCGGTTATCATAGTCCCCATAACCCTAGTTATGGGTTTAGCCTAGCATACTTGTCAAATCTGAATAAAAACAAGATGAAGAGAACATGATATACACTTACGGTTAAGAAAATCAATGGAATCACAAATAGTAATTGCAATTCAATAAACCAATCGTAGAAAAAACTTGCAAAAGTAATATCTCAAGTCAAAAGCACCTTGTTTTTGACCTAGAAGTCATAACATATAAAAAACGACCTAATAAAAGTGTATTTATATGATTTAAAACAAATCCTAGAACAAATAGAAAAACTAGGCTTCGGCACAAAAAACCGGTAACTACATGGACCATCTACTGTTAAACGGTCCATGCCACCTTCCGTCTGGGCATACTTAACTCCTTGGCTTCAACCGTCCATCCTTCAGCCCAATGTTACATTTCATGATCACTAGTAACGGACCGTGTACCGTTACACGGCCCGTCAAACTGTCCGTCTGGATTGCCTTCGATTATTTTTTCACTTGTACATTTTGTCCAAGGTTCTGTGATGTTTAACGATGCTCGAGATGGTCCGTCAATCCTCCAACGGCCCGTTACACAGTCTGTTTACCTTCACTTAGCCTCAACTTCTTCATACTCCAGTAGCTGACATTCTGTCACCTTTAACGTGTAGGTATATGGCCCGTTAACCATTACACGGGCCGTTACTCCTCCCGTGAGTTTAGACTTTTCCCTATTTTTCCTCATTTCAGCATTGGCACTCTCTGTTGCCTTTCATGGTCAGTCCCACGGCCCGTTAAAGGGTACACTGTCTGTGAACTTGACCATTTGGGAGACAGTTTACTCCATTTTTTTCTTTTTTCGTGCCTTGCCTGATTTTCCTGCAAAATGAACTATATAAACATTAAACGCAATAATTTGCTTGAGAATTCGCAAAGATTTCATCTAGAAAAGTGTCAAATGATGAGCGTTTTCGTGCATCATCAACACCCTCAACTTGAAATCCTTGCTTGTCCTTAAGCAATAGCACACAAACATAATTTCCCAATAGGTCACATATGACAATCCCTCGGTTAGTCAGAATCACATTTTGTACTTTACTTTCACATGAACACACACTCTAATGGAGTTTTACAACTCTTGCTAAGAATCACACTTTGTCCACCTGATCTTTTTATACTCAACATTCACAATGGTTAGTCAGGTAAGCATCCCGAGCGTGTATGGATGGTGCCCTCACCATAAAGAAGTCTCACACATAGGATATGATTGCTAAATAGAGACTAGGATGTAGACACTCACGCTCTCAACTGATTTGCAATTAACACAAGTGTTTCCCATAGGCTTGCCCTTATTTTCACCACCTTGCTTCTCGAATGACCTTGTTAGGATCACTATAGGACTTTCGTGGCTTGTAACGTAGGCTCAGGTTAGAGAGTGGTACATTTAGGATCAATAGTGACTAACTTGGCCTCTCCACAACACTACTCAAACTTAGCCGGTCCTTCACCCTACCAAAGTCTATTTTTTCCTTATTCCCTTACGCTTCGAGAAGCATCGCTGGCATTTTATTTATTTATTTATTTTTCAGTTTTCAAATTTTTTTCTTCAGCTTTTCTCCCCTTTTCTTTAGCTCTTTTCTCTTTATTCATCCCCCTTATCCTTCATTTTCTAGCTTTTCCTAACATAGCCACCCTCAACTTAGACTTTTTGCCTATATTCAGGTGCACAGGGTCTTTCTTACAGGACCAGGGCCAACAACAACCACCCTCAACTTAGGTGTTACCCTACTCTGAGGTACATAGTGTCCTTGGAGAGACCAGGGCCGATATCAGGTTTCTTTATCAAAATGGGTATGGTGAGTTGGGTGATTTCAAAAGAAAAGGTTCATTAAGGCTCAAATTTTTGGTTCAAAGGGATAATTTCATTTGGTTGGTAAATTTAGTCTGAGTGACTTTTTATAACAACGGCCTAAGATCCTTTCCTAACTCGGTCATTAGAGCCTTTCAGTAGGACTAACCAGGCAAGTTCTAGTTCACACGTGTGCTAATTGGATTCAAACAATATGCTCACACGCACATGGCACACATCCTACGCTACTAACTTCCAGCTAACCATAGTGTTTCATTCAAAATCATCAGCTGAGCACATGCATAACTTTAGCACAAGAATCATTAAATATCATTAGAGCATGCACTTGTGATTTTCATCATACGAACTCAGGCTTGTCACAAAACCTATTACAAAAAACATATGTCTATGCACATTATGACCTAAACATGCAAGTTCTACTAGATATATGACCTGAGAGAAAAGAAACATGGCAAAAAAAACTCCTACGTGCCAGGAATATCCCACTCACTCCCGAAAGAATGTGCATTGCCCTCAATGAACAACAAGTATATAAACGAGAATTAACAAGGGCAAGGACATACCTGGGACGCTCTAGGCGTCGGGCTGGCCTGGGACATCAACATTTGACCCTCCAGCGGGGTCGTCTCCCTCAACATATGAACCACCCGCAACTGCACTGACAGATGCTCTAGTTTGGGTGGCCTCCCTAGCTAACCTCTCCTGCTCCTCCTGTAAAGTTGCCTCTCTCCGACTAGCCCGAAGTGCATTTCTCAATTATTTGGCCTTTGTCTCTTCAGGGTCCTCCGACGGGCTATGTAGTTTTTGTCTCTTTTTTTTCTTCCCTTTTCGGCGGGAAGCATCAATCGGAGGCAGAGCAGCCCAAAGGCCTCCAAAGACGGGGCTGGAGAAGGGGCTGAAAATATGTCCATAAAGGACTCGGCAGGAGTAGGTGGCGGGGGTGCATTATACATAGCCATCAACACGGCCATTTGACTCCTCAACATGGCGACCGTGGTAGCTATATTGGAAGCTTCCTGCCCTGATAGATTTCTGATTTGTTCCTGAAAGTATGTCTCCAAGCCAATAATCTGGGAATGGAGGACTACGATCTCTTTGCGCCACTCGGAACGCATCGACTCTGCATTATTGTGAATCACCTGTGGCATGCGCTCCACTATCTGGTCCACAAGGGCCCTAGTCTGTCGTTGCTCATTTACCAGCCTAGTCAAGAACTCAGAGGGCACATAAACATACCTTGGAACTGCACCCCCCTGGGCAGAGCTACTCTCAGCCTGCTCCGATGCACCACCTGTAACACCTTCTACGTCTATTTGCTGAGGTGGGTCTACCTGTGTAAATACCGGAGGTAGTTCATAGCGTCCCATCATTGTTTGGAAGAGGGGGTTATTGACATCTTTGATTAAGGCAATTTTCACCCCCACTGTTGGATATGTGTTTTGGTCCAAGTATCGGGTGACAAGAACATGGGCCCATCGGCAGAGAGCTCTGATAAGGCATGGGAATGGCATGGCCGAGCGTTCACTGAGGGCCCGGTCTCTCATCTCTGTAGCGATGACCCACCCCACGTTGATTGGATATCAGGCTATAAGGCAAGCCACTAGGGAGGCCTGCGATAACTGTAGAATGTTGTCATTAAGTGTAGGTCGCAGACGAGCCCTTACCACGGACCACCAAAACTTAGCCTGAAAACTGAGGGAGGCTTTGGTAATGGGAGCCCGTGGGTCATTTACCCACGCAGCCTCAGCAACCTGTACAACAATCTATTGGGCTATCCATGTAACGACAGCAACTCTGGATGTGGGATCGGCTAACAGGGCAGACTCTGAGACCTGATGAACTTTTGCAGCATAGAGTCCATCCCTTGGTGGTACATACTCTGGGCCATGTAAGAACTGGTTGATAGTGGCCTCAGAGATATCCACCTCTCAATCCCGAATCATCAGACTAGGGAAAGGTCGTACCTATCCCGCCAAGTACCTCTTTAGGCACCGTGAACTGCCTCCCACTGCAGTAAACAGAGCTTCTGCGTATGCGGAGTAGAACTCCTGTATAAGAGAGGTCCCATAGAATCCCGGACTCCTGGTCATCCACCCGAACTCGTGGAACTCAAATGTGGCCTTGATCTCCGGGACAACATCCAATTGCTCAGTGAAAATAATTAACTCCGGGATTACTGGGCACCTCTGAAACCCCCCAGAGCCTTTAGTCAGTCCATTTAAGTAGACATCTTTGCTGCCGGGCTCGGACCACCTGCCACTTAGAAATAGGAGAATTGTGCGGGTTTCCTCTTCATTAGGTGCACGAGCCACAGCAGCATGGATAGCATCGTCATCGCTACCCTGAAGCTCGGCATTAGCAGTGTCATCTGGATGTGGTGGAGTGTCAGGGTTAGCCGCATGTTTCATCTCCTCATAATTTTGGTCGGCGTCCCTTTTGGAAAGTGGAGTCGCCTGTTGGGCTGTCCGGCCTCGAGTCGTACAGGGGGAATGAGGTGAGATATTGCTAGTAAAGTGAACTCCCATCTCCTCAGATGACTCTGAGCCCGAACTACTCCTTGATGGTAAGCTGGAGGAGTCAGTCGAAGAATCACGGAGTCTGGTCTGCCTGCGTGGTCCCATCGAGCCTGAAAGCATAAAATGCATGTTATTAGTCTTTGTGGCTAACAGTTAAATCAACACTTGATGAGTACTCAGACTTTCTCGCAAAAAGTACTATGTGACTATGACCCTTAAGAGTGGCATCACCCGGTCTATCATTGGGCCATTGCACGGAGTGCCAATATAGGTAGCCATAGCACATATGAAGTACAACGTTCAAGTAAAAACCAGTAACAGTCAAGTAGGAACAATTTCAGAATAACTGGACGGAACAGTGCATGGGCCGTGTGATGTAACAGATCCCGTGTATTGTCCCGTCTGGCCTGACTTGTACCAATTTTTGTGAAGGGCAATTGGACGAAGAATTACACGGACCGTGTGATGTTGAACGGTCCATGCAATGGCTCCGTCAGCTTCATCATTGCCAGAGGGTAGTTTCTCAATTACTTCAATTTTTGCTTTATCGACTTCTATGCCGCTTTTGGAGATTTTGTGCCCCAGGACTATTCCCTCTCTGACCATGAAGTGGCATTTCTCCCAGGTCAAAACCAGGTTTGCCTCTCCACAGCACTGTAGGGCTTTGCTCAGATTGAGAAGACAGTCATCGAAGGAATCACCTACCACTAAAAAATCATCCATGAATATTTCTAAGGTATCCTCAACCATATCAGAGAAAATTGACATCATGCATCTCTGAAATGTGGCTGGGGCATTACACAGTCCAAACAGCATCCGTCTGAAGGCGAATATTCCATAAGGGCAGGTGAAAGTAGTTTTCTCTTGGTCTTCCGGTGCTATGGATATCTGATTATATCCTAAGTAACCTTCCAGAAAGCTATACCATCCTCTGCAGCCTAACCGGTCTAGCATCTGGCCCATGAAGAGCATGGGGAAGTGGTCCTTCAAGGTCCACTTGTTTAGTTTTCTATAATACATGCACACCCTCTACCCCGTTATGGGCCGTGACGGGACCAACTCGTTCTTGTCGTTTGCTATGACTGTCATTCCCCCTTTTTTAGGTACACATTGGACTAGGCTAACCCACTGGCTATCGGAAATTGGGTAGATCGTCCCAGCATCCAACCACTTAATGATCTCCTTCTTAATAACCTCTTGCATGCGCGGGTTTAGTCTACGTTGGTGTTCGATGCTGGGAATGCAGTTATCTTCCAATTTGATTTTGTGAGTGCATATACCAGGTGGGATTTCCACGATTAGACTATGCAATTGCCTTTTTTAACCTTTGTAGGACTTCCAAGTGTGCTGCCATTTGGGCATCCTGCAAATATGCAGCCATAATCACTGGTAAAGTATCATTAGTGCCAAGAAAAGCATACCTTAGATGGTGTGGCAGCTCCTTGTGCTCCACAGTAGGGGGCTCTTCGACTGAAGGTTTCGCCGGTGGCGACGGTCTATTCTGCAAATCAAGGTCCAACCTTCTCGGCATGTAGGGTCTAGTGCCCCTACCATGCAGTTCTTGCACTGCACTCTTGTAGTTATTTATGTTGTCATCGGGGAAGTTCATAATGACAGTGGCTAGCTCATCAACATTCAACTCTTCTTCAACCGGAATCTCAAAAAAGTATGTGTCCTCTATATCTATGACAGACATTACTGATATTTCTTTGGGTCTCTTCATAGATGCACACACATTTAACTTGACTTCCTCAGTATTCAAGCGAAAAGTCAACTCTCCTTGTTCCACATCCTCCAGTGCTTTACCAGTAGCCAAGAATGGTATCCCAGGAATGATGGGGACTTCAAAGTCAACCTGGCAATCAAGAATAACAAAGTATGCAGGAAAAATAAACCTGCCTACCTTTACCAGCACATCACACAAGATTCCCACTGGTCTCTTAATGGACCTATCTGCCATAAATAGCCTCATTGTAGTGTGTGTGGGGGCTCCCAAGCCCAACTGTCAATATACTACTAATGACATATGATTAATGCTTTCTCCCAAATCGCAAAGGGCCCTTGCAAAATTTAAGGCTCCTATTGTGCATGGAATGGTGAAAGCCCCAGAATCCTCTTTTTTCTCAACCAATGATCTTGTAGCGATTGCGCTACAGTGGTGGAGAGTTCCTGCTGACTCGGATGTGATGGTTATCTTCTCTGTTACTAAGTCTTTCATGAATTTCGCATATCCTGGCATCTGCTCTAGTGCTTCAACTAGGGGTATGTTGACAGACAGTTCTTTTAGCATTTCCAAAAATTTTTGGAACTTCCCATTGTCTTGCTTTTTCCTCAGCCTTTGAGAAAATGGTGGTGGCGGCTTAGGGATAGTTGGCAAGGGTGGTGGTTCTGGCGTTCCCCTGCTAGCTGATTTACCACAATCCTCAACATCTACAGCCTTCTCCTCTGTGTCCCTCACTACTTTATTCGATTGTTGCTCTTGAAGGTCTAATTCAACACTTCTCTTTTGAACTCCTTCATCCCTGCGCAACACTGGTTCCAGGAGCATCATTCCACTCCTAGTGGTGACTGCCATACAATGCCCATTATTATTGGGGTTTTGAGTGGTATCACTGGGGAGAGCCCCAACCTTTCTTTGATTCAGTGAAGCAGATAGTTGACCCATTTGGTGCTCTAGTTGTTTGATGGAAGTGGAGTGAGAGTCCACTAGTTGGCGAATATTTGACATTTCTCCCCGCATATCTCTCACCCCACACTTTTTAGCCTCCACCTTAGCCATCATCTCTTCAAGTTTTAAGGGTCCACTATCCACATTTGGGCGGTCTCTGTTCATAGGCAGTACGTATGGTGCATGTCTATCATTTCTGAAACTATCCTTGTTCTGTCAATTGCCATTGTCTCGTGCCATGGGTCGATCTTAATAGTTTTCTCTTCCATAGTTCTGACCTTGGTTTCCGGCGTTAAAGGGCCGGAAACCCCCCCGACTGTTCAGCAAGTTAGCCTCCTCGTTGAACTCATACCCTGCATCATCATAACTGGGTGCCAAATCTACCGCTTTGACCTTTTCCATACCTCCACCAAGCAGCTTCTTAGTCAGCAAGTCCATCTGTGTCCGCATGTGAGCCATGTCTTGGTCGCGTTCCTCTTCTTTCTTGCGCTGCTCAGCACTTATCCCAACAAGGAACCCTGAGCAATCTCCATCTCTTATGTACCTGGCTCTGCTATTTTTGGCTTCTTGATCTAGGATACCAATGATTTCGGGAAAAGTTCTAGCCATGTACGAACCTCCACAAGCTGCATCAAAAATGGGTTTAGTCACAAAGTTACATGACCGGTAGAAGACTTCCTTGAGATGTTCATCAGTGAGGTTATGGTTTGGGCACTATTTAATCTTCTATCTAAACCGTTCCCAAGTCTCGTATTGCGCTTCAGTTGGTAGCTGTCGGTGGGCACCTATCTCCTCTTTAACCTTAAGCTTTGCGGATGCTGGGAAGAACCTTTCTAAAAATACTTCTTTAAGCTCACCCTAGGTGTGAATGGAATCATATTGAAGTTCGTTCAACCATATGGTTTCCTCCCCAGACAGAGACAACGGAAATAGCCTGACTCTGATTGCTTGCTAAGAAACCCCTGGGATTTCAGATGACTGACAAGTAGAGACCAAATTCATGAGGTCCTGGTTGGCATCTTCATGTGGTTGCCCAGAAAACAAACCCTTCAGTGACAACATCTGCAACATAGTGCTGGTGATTGTGAACTTTACTCCCACTGGTAATGGTGGTAAAACATTAGCTCCTGTAGCACCGACACCGTCTTCTTCATCGTATCTTGCACATAATTGTTGATGAGCATGTTGAGGAATAGAGGGCGGTGGTCTATCTCCAACATGGTATGGAGGAGGGACCACCGGTGGGATTCTCTCTGCGTTCAGGTCAGGAATACCAAGTCCATCATTGCCCCTATTTTCGACATTAAGGGCAAGATCATGTCGTTGTTGCGCCTCGCGCTCTTGAGCATTCATTTTTCTGATTAATCTTTGTAGTTCTGGGTTGTAGGGCAATAAAGGTTCACGTTTACAGAGGGTGGCAGGCATGCAAAGCTTGTCTCCTGCAACACTATCAAACAAAAACAAAAAAAAGTAAAATCGGGAAATAAAACTACACTAAAACTGGTACTAATATACTATATTTTCTCCATATTCCCCGGCAACGGCGCCAAAATTTGATACGCCCAAATTCACACCTCAATTGAAATGCAAAGTAGTCGTTGATCAAATATAGAACCCGACTTGAGTTGGGGTCGATCCCACAGGGAATACGTGAAAATACAGCTAGAAGCACTTCGTTCCACGTGCAATTATTATTTCCAGAGTAATAATGCAAAATGAAAATGGGAATATTTTGTAACAAGATTTAAACTAAGTAACAACTATATTCTACTAATCGCTATCTATGTAACTACTGTGATTCAACAATGGTTTACTAGAATAGGTATATGGTTTCCATGACACCGAGTCCAATATGCTAACTTAAGGCTTTTGTGGTGATGATCTCATATAAAGAGTAAGTAATTATTAGTTAACACCTAATTCACCTTCCAGTCCTTCTTAGATGCATATCATCCGTTACTTTCCAGTCTCGGGACGTTTTACGTGTAGCACTTACTTTTCACTCCAGGATACTCTCACCTTCCGGTCTCAAGTACTTAGACTAGGTTAAAAACCCTAAATTCTGCCCCAAGACTCTTTTCCTAATCACTACTCCCCTTTCGGGTAAGCAGTGAATACAGGATTACCCGAATGCGTCGACTCATCAAGGTTTAAATTCAATTGAAGAGATCTTGTGGTGTATACGGTGATCACTACCAACGTTAGCCCTAAATTTGCCTATTTTCTTAGGTTATCATAGTCCCCATAACCCAAGTTATGGGTTTAGCCTAGCATGCTTGTCAAATCTGAATTAAAATAAGATGAAGAGAACATGATTACACTTACGGTTGAGAAAATCAACGGAATCACAAATAGTAATTGCAATTCAATAAACCAATCGTAGCAAAAACTTGTAAAAGCAATATCTCAAGTCAAAAACACCTTGTTTGTGACCTAGCAGTCATAACATATCAAAAACAACCTAATAAAAGTGTATTTATATGATTTAAAACAAATCCTAGAACAAATAGAAAAAACTGGCTTCGGCACAAAAAACCGACAACTACACGGACCTTCTACCGTTAAACGGTTCGTGCCACCTTCCGTCTGGGCATACTTAGCTCCTGGGCTTCAACCGTCCGTCCTTCAGCTCACTGTTACATTTCACGATCACCAGTAACGGACCGTATACCATTACACGGCCTGTGAAACTGTCCGTCTGGATTGCCTTCGATTGTTTTTTCACTTGTACATTTTGTCTAAGGTTCTGTGATGTTTAACGATGCTCGAGACGGTCCGTCAATCCTCCAACGGCCCATTACACAGTCTGTTTACCATTACTTAGCCTCAATTTCTTCATACTCCAATGGCTGACATTCTGTCATATTTATCGTGCAGGTAAACGGCCCGTTAACCATTACACGGGCCGTTACTCCTCCCGTGAGTTTAGACTTTGCCCCTTTTTTCCTCATTTCAGCACTGGCACTTTCTATTTCCTTTCACGGTCAGAGATACCTTCACATACACCCAATCACTAACATGAACCTTAAGGTCTCTCCTCCTCACATCCGCGTAAGACTTTTGATGACTTTGGACCGTCTTCAACCTTTCTGAATCAATTTCACCTTCTAAATAGCCTCAACAACCAAGTCCGGGCCTTTCAAGGCCGCCTCACCAATTGTAAACCAACCAACCGGAGACCTACATCTCCTACCATACAAAGCCTCAAAAGGAGCCATACCAATTCTAGCATGAAAAC
>JBCEWC010012792.1:0-15587 GCA_038996855.1 Solanum aculeatissimum | reverse complement strand
ACCCATAACTAATTGAAAGCTAAAAATCAAATTTAAAGAGTTAGGGTTCATAGGGTCTTCAAGGATGAAAGAGGATCGTTGAATCAAGTCCCACATACCTTAATTCCACCAACAAGAAGCAAGGTCAAACTTAGTCAAGGTCTTCTTCCACGAATTCCCAAAGCTTTCTTCAATGGAGGCCAAGAGAAATCTTAGAATCTTAATAAAGAGTATAGGAGAGTTTGAATGGATGAATGAGGGTTTGGGGAATGATTTAGAGGTTTAGGAAACCTTAGGGTACCAAAAAGGGGCTTAAGGAAATGTTAAATCACGAAAATACCATTAATAAAATATAACTTTCTGAGACTAAGCAATGTGAGACGGCTGCTACAGTGCCCATCTAAATTTTCACGGTCCGTTTCCCCCTCCATGAGACAGCACTTAGTCAATTTTTCAGAACGAACTCTCGGAGGACATTCTGGAACACTTGACGGACACTTTTGACAGACCGTCTGGGGTGTGAATGGCCGTGAACCTGTCCCTTGAGCCTAAACTTAGTCACCAAAACTTTTCCATGGCTTGTCCTATCCACTGTCCCACTTGACGGGACAGTGAACGGACCGTCTAGGCTCAAACGAGTCGTCCAAGGTCTCGTGGTCCTACACTTCTCTTAGGGATGGTTCCTGGCCACCCCTAGATCAGTGGAGCACCCCACGACACCCCTCATGGACAATGTCAAGTTTTACGGTCCGTGGCCCTTCCCTTAATCACTTTTCTGAGCCTATCACCAATGTCTTCCAAATTTCTGATAGTCTCACTGTTTGGGCCATATCTCCCTCATCCGAACTCTGGATTGAGTGAAACTAGTTTAGTTACGAAGCTAACGCAAAGAGATTCAATTTTATATATAGTATCCCACATGGTTCAACCCACATCAAATGTGGTGGCCATTTGAAGTACACTGCCAAAACTATCCTTCTAGGCCACCAACTAGCCCATTTTGCGTTCGGCCACTTGAACTCAACCCGTGGCTACCAAAACTTAACCATTACCAGTAGTACATCATATAAGGCCATCCATAAGGAGATTTTGAATATTTTCGGGTTGTTACACGAGTTGAGGCTTCATAAGAAAGGCCCTTATGATTTCCATCTCTTGGGTTGCCTCTATCCCCAACTCCACCATCTCTAACAATACCCCTGGGACCCTACTGGTCCTACCGAGAACTCTACTAATCATCCTTGCGCTCGTATCAGTCATCTCTGCGATCCTGATCCAGCCTTCCTCCCCTAAGGTTTAGTGGGGGAGCTAATTAGTGGCCTACTATGCTAGGCGTGATGCTCTATACTCTGGGCACTCTCTGAGTTAGCGGTATAATGCTCCATAGTGAAAATAACCCTGAGAGGCTCGAGCTTTGCTAGCTCGACTACATTGTCTTGACCCGAAATTCCTGGAACTCTGACCCATAAAAGAATATGGTCCTTCATGAAACCTTGGTGGTGGTTTTCCCCTCGATCCCCTGAATCTGAATCTTCATACACTAAAACATCCCTCATGTTGTGTCTGCTTATCACTGTCCCCTGGGGCCTCGCGACTGAACTGCTCACTAGAACGGGTGTACTCAACTAGGACCTGTGTTGAAGGAACTGGGCTTGGATGAATACCTCTAAGTACGCTTATCAATTGTCAAATACCTACCTCTACCTCCGGTGTAATTACAAAAGCGATTGGGGGCTATGGGTGAGTTGGTGCCTCCGACTGTGGAGGAGCTAGGGCATCCTATTGCTGCTCAACAGGCTCTTGGGGCTACTCCCTATCGGGGACTGACGACATAGCCCTACCTCTACTAGAGTCCAACTCCCATATGGTATATTTGGGAAAAGGATGAAACTATCAAGTTCCAAAGAAGATAGACCTGACTGCACGAACAAAATCAGCAACAAAGGGGTTTCCTAAGCATCTAGTAGTTGCCCTGTAATGACTCTCAGTTTAGGAGCCTAAGAGTGCAGAAAAAGTTAGACCAAAAATGACCTGGGTCACTTTACGAGGCCAATTTATAGCTCGTAGTTGGAGTTACGGCCCATAGGTTGATTCTTTAAACATGAACTTCAGGAAAAGTGTCACGACCTAAGCCTAGGGCCTAGGCATAACATGGTGAATGGAGGTCCCGAAGGAACTCCAAACAAGCTTCTTAAGCATACATGACACATCCTTGGTTGTGAAAGCGTAATAACAATAAACAAGTAGTAAATAATACTAGTAGAAGTGGGACTTTGGACTCACACTATGGGGATGTTATAGAGAAGAGGATTAGCATGGATCACATAAGAAGTAAAATCTAAGGGGCGAGTAAGTATGACTCACTCTATTGGGGCAATTAGGGAATTAGGACTTTCATCTCATACAAACAACAAACATTCATCACACAAAAGGGAATAAGAGACTAAGGGAGTCTTTCATAATGCATAGAAGAAATAGGTTCGAGCTCATAACATACATAGCCAAATATCCAACAACTCCTCTAATACGAATGGAATAGGGGCCAAGACATCTCCCAGGCTCACCCTCAAAGGATAACATCCATAAATAAACAAGTCTTAATAAAGCATGAATAGGAGCCATGTGGAGGAGGAGGATGAATAGGAGCTCCGATCCCTACATTATTAGATCATGTAGGCAAAAGAGTATGTGTTAGTACTTGGAATGTACAAAGTATGCGGGGTGCAACAACGAGGAACATAAGCCATAATTAAACAATATGGATAATCTTAAACAATGAGTATAGACCCAATATGTCATGAATGGAAAATGCTTAATTGAACATGCATGAAGAATTATCAATTCACATGACATCATATACATAGTGGGAAGGTACCATAACCGACATGTAAGACCAAGTGAGCTACTACTTAGAATTTTGATATTCACTCGACACCAGACATGGAGTGGTCTACTTTTATAAGGTAGGCCAACACTAACCTTACGACATAGCCTTTTTAGAAAGTGACACCACCTTATGGCATGGCATTTTCGGTGGATTTTACATGATATCTTTACCTTATGGCATAGCCTTTTCGGTAGATTCAACAAATGCCCTTACCTTATGGCATTGCCTTTTCGGTAGGTTCAAGCTCATATAGGGAATAAACATCATACCTATGGTAGCACATAGTTAGGGACAATCGGAGACTACCAAGGTCATCACTGTGCTAGGTCACAATCCTACGGAATACCTGAAATCATAATCATAATCATATTATTCATAGTCTCAAAACACCATAAGTTTCATACTTGGAGTAGCTCATTAAGACATAACTTGTAGCATCAAAGATAGGGCTTTACATAATTCTTGTCATTCATTTCATGCTAATGAGCTCATAGCATACTTATTGGCCCTCATAATAGTCTCAACATGCATAACATACGTAATTTGCCACAAAAAATTCATTACTTGAGAAACTTGACATGCAATTTTATCAAATCATGGTGGGTACATACATATAAGCTTAAAATCATGAAAATCATGAGTAAATACCATAGAGCAGTAAAATAATATCACTTGAGCATTATTCAAAATAACCCACAATTACATCATCAAACCTGACTAGGGTATCACCAAGCCCTCATTCAAATCATAGATTTCACATGGCTTGACATTGCATAATAATATACAAAGATAAAACATTATGAAATACTTTGTAATATAATCATGTAAAAGAGTTCATACAGACTTCCAAGAACTTTCATAACTTGAAAATAAATGAGGAAGAAGATTGGTTGAGCTTGTGGAAGAAAGGTTTTCACAATCAAAACCCACATACCTTGGTGATTTAATGGAGAAAAATCTAATTTGGAAGTGAACAACCCGAAACCCCAGCTTGCTCTCTTCTCTTGGAAGCTTGGAAAGACTTGGGAGTGTTGGGGACTTAGAATATTTTGAGTGAGCAAGAAAGAAATAGATTAAGGTTGTTTTAAGGCTGAGAAGGGGTCCTTTGGGTGTTAAATGATGTAGCATAGACATAACATAATAGGAAAGGTCAATTTTGCCCCTTATAATTTCCTACTAGACGGGACCACAAGACCCAGATTAAGGGTTGTGGTCCACTCTACAGGTCGTAGGTACGGGGTTTACTTAAATAATATTTCAGACCCTAAAACGTTTTCTCTGATCTTCAACCTACGATAGAACTTACAGCTCGTAGGTCAATCTATGAGCCGTCTGATAACTCATACACTCAACTTTAGAAATCATCATTTTCACCAAGCCTGGACAATATTCCACGAGCATAGCTTATGGCCTATAATGTCGCTTATGGCTCGTAGGCCCTTTTGTAAAACCTATTGATACTAGAAAAATTTCTAGATTTCATTTCTTAGGTACTTTTACACCTTCTAACATATGAGACCTTACAATATCTCTCCCTTGGGAATATTTGTCCCCGAATATGCTAATGGTATGCTCTAAGGAATGGAATACATTTACCATATGCAAAATGCAATATATGCATCATGAAAAATCTTTAAACCATGCATCAAATATCATTTACTATGCACATCTCGAAATCACATAATCATGCATAAGTGACATGGAAATGACATGCAAGGAAAGGAGGTTCTTAAATAGCAAATTCATGGTACCTCAAGCTTGATTAGAATGGAAGAGATAGGGGTATCACTTTTTTATATCCGCTTTGGCTTCCCAAGTGGCACTTTCGACTTGTTGGTCCCTCCAAAGAACCTTGATGGATGTTATGTCTTTGTTTCTCAATCTCTTGACTTGTCTATCCAATATTTCCACTGGACTTCCTCATAAGGCAAATTATCTTCAACATTCACCACTTCTAATGGCACAATGAAATTTGGGTCTCCAACACACTTCCTCAACATAGAGACATGGAAGACAAAATGAATCATACTCATCTCCATAGGCAACTCCAATTCGTATGCAACTTTACAAACACGCCTCAAGATCCGATAAGGCCTTATGTACCTTGGACTTAATTTACCCTTCTTACCAAACCAAACAACACCCTTCATGGGCGAGACCTTTAAATATACCCAATCATCAATAGCAAACCCAAAATCTCTCCTCCTAGTGTTGGCATTGGACTTTTACCAACTTTGAGTTGTCTTCAACCTTTCCCTTATCATCCTCACCTTCTCCAATGCTTCCATAACTAAATACAGACCCAACAAAACCATGTACCCTACTTCAAATCACCCAACCGATGATCTACAACGTCTACCATATAAAGCCTAAAAGGGAGCCATTCTGATGCTAGAGTGGTAGCTATTGTTATAAGAAA
Organism: Solanum aculeatissimum; assembly: GCA_038996855.1. Lineage (NCBI taxonomy): Eukaryota > Viridiplantae > Streptophyta > Magnoliopsida > Solanales > Solanaceae > Solanum > Solanum aculeatissimum. Next base: position 10,302 of record JBCEWC010012792.1, on the reverse strand, counting down.
ACTCAATGAGCAGAAGATGCTCATCCCAACTCCTTTTAAACTCCAAGATATAAGCCGTTAGCATATCCTCAATAGTTTGAATGGTTCTTTTGGCTTGGCTATTCGTTTGTGGGTGAAAAGTCGTGCTAAGCTTGACTTTGGTACCAAGGCCCCTTTGAAAGGACCTCCAAAAGTGTGATGTAAATTGAGAACCTTGATCCAAAATAATAGATAACGAGACCCTACGCAATCTTACCAACTCATGAATGTACAACTTGGAATAATCTTCGGCACCATAAGTCATCCTAACCAGTAGGAAGTGAGCCGACTCCGTCATTCTATCAACAATGACCCAAATAAAATCAAAGTGCTTTCTAGGGTTTGGCAACCGAACTACAAAATCCATGTTAATATCTTCCCACTTCCAAGTAGGAATCTCTATATCTTGTGCTAGGCTACCGGGCCTTTGATGTTTGGCTTTTACTTGTTGGAAATTGTTATAACCGGCTACAAATTTAGCAATATCTCTTTTCATGCCACCCCACCAATACACTGCCCTCAAATCTCTATACATATTGGTAGAACCAGGGCGAATATGAAATAAGATAAATTATGAGCTTCATTTAAGATCAAACCTCTCAAGCCATCAACATTGGGCACATATAACCTACCTTGGTATATAAGAACACCATCTCCCCCTTGGGAGAAAATCTCCACCTTGTGATCCTTCACCAATGAGTTTAATTCTAAAAATGTGGGGCCAAGGTCTTGTTTGAACTTGACCTCTCCCACCAAATATGACTTAGAACCATCTACTACCATCACACCTCCATCTTGGGCCTCATCCAACCTAACTCTCTATCTAGCCAATCGGTGAACATCTCTTGCCAATTCCTTCTTACCATCATCAATATGAGTCGTACTCTCCATAGAGCATCAACCACAATATTAGCCTTACCGAGATGATAATGCACAATCATGTCATAGTATTTAAGGAGTTATAACTACCTTCTTTACATCAAGTTAAGGTCTCTTTGAGTAAACACATATTGGAGACTCTTGTGGTTGGTGAACACGTCAACATGAACCCTATATAGAGAGTGACGTCAGATTTTCAATGCAAATACCACAACCGCTAATTCGAGATCATGGGTGGGATAATTATGCTCTTGCACCTTTAGTTGCCTAGAAGCATAGGCATGACTTTACCCACGTTGAATCAATACACATCCCAAACCAATTCTTAAATCATCACAATACACTACAAATCCTTTTAATCTTTTTGGTAGAGACAAAATAGGGGCGGATGTGAGCTTGTCGTTCAAAGTTTGAAAACTCATTTCACATTCATCGGTCCAAAAACATTTAGCCTTCTTTTGTGTCAACATTGCCAAAGAAGCAGCAATTAAATAAAAACCCTCAACAAATCTTCGGTAGTACCTCGCCAAACCCAAGAAACTCCTATTATTCGTCGGAGTCAAGGGTATAGACCAATTTTTAGGATCCACTTTAATCCCTTTATCCGACACCACATGACCTAAGAATGCAACTTCCTTCAACCAAAATTTACATTTGTCAAACTTGGTAAATAATCTTTCTTCCCTCAACGTTTGCAACACTACCCTCAAATGTCTCACATGCTCTTCTTCACTCTAGGGATAGATCAAAATATCATCAATAAAGACCACCAAAAACATATCGAGGTAGGGTTTAAAGACCCTATTCATAAGATGCATAAATATTATCGGAGAATTAGTTAGGCCAATGGCCATCACTACAAACTCAAAATGCCCATATCTTGTTCGGAAGGCCATTTTGAGAATGTCACACTCCCTTACCCTCAATCAATGATACCCGAACCAATGGTCAATCTTTGAGAAGTGACTAGCCTCTTGTAGTTGATCATATAGGTCATCTATCCTTGGAAAAGGATACTTGTTCTTCATGGTGACCTTATTGAGTTGTCGGTAGTCGATTCACATTCTAAGTGAGCCATCTTTTTTTCTCACAAACAACACCGGTACACCCCAAGGTAATTTGCTAGGAATTATGAAGCCCTTCTACAATAGGTCCTTTAATTGATCCTTTAGCTCCTTCAACTCCGTCGGGGCCATACGGTAAGGAAGAATAAAAGTGGTTGAGTACCAGGGAGGAGTTCTATAACAAAATCTATCTACCTTTCGAGAGGGACAACAAGAAACTCATCGGGAAAAATATCAAGAAACTCATTAACCACCGGATTGACTCGATAAGAGGGACTTTAGACTCAACATCCTAAACCCTCATAAGATGGTAAATATAACCCTTATAAATTAACTCCCGAGCCTTAAGACAAGAGATGAACCTACCCTTAACTACTGAATCATGACCTATCCACTCAAGGACGAGCTCATTAGGAAATTGGAACTTAAATTTGCAAGTCCTACAATCAATAGAGGCATGGTATGCATGTAACCAATCTATACCAAGAATAATATCAAAGTCTACCATGTCAAGTTCAACAAAACCACAATGTAAGACTTTATGTGATATAGACACAGGATAACTCTTATAGAATCTTTTAGTAATAATGGATGCACCAATAGGGGGTAGACACTTCAAAGGGTTCACATAATATTTTAGGACACACATGAAGTCTATTAGCAACAAAAGGAGTAATGAAAGAAAGAGAGGCACCCAGATCAATAGATTCTGAATCTTTAACATACCGGTAACAACGTGGGACACCTCATACACTCCTTGTCTCCCTTGTATAGCATAAAAGCGATTGTGACATGGAGCACCTCCTTGTTGACCATCTTGTGCCCTTAGATCAACATGATTACCTTGCGCTTTATGACGACCATCTCTACCCTTGTTTGGACAATCCGTAAGCTTGTGGTCCACTTTGCCAAACCCAAAGCAAGTACTTGTATTCCTCAAACACGCACCACTATGATTCTTTCCACATTTTGGGCACCTTGGAAGAGTCATCCCACCATTGCCACCTGAGCTCTAGGGTCAGGCACCCTATTATTAACAAACATTTGGCATTGAAATTTATGGCCTTATTGGAAGCGACCACCCTTAGTACCTTAGAATTCATCATCATACCAAGCCCTCTTGGACTCCCCACTTCTCCTCTTCCTAAGTTTGTCCCCTTCAAGTTGCTTGACATAACTCATGAGCTGAGATAAGTCCATATCTCCTATGAGCATGGTGGTGCAGCATTCTTCATTGATCAAGTCGGAGACTCCCAACACAAACTTGTACATCCTTGCCCTAGGATTGGTGACCAAGCAAGGAGCATACTTTGCAAGATTGTTGAACTTAAGGGAATACTTCCAACACTCATAGAACCTTTCTTAAGGTTGATAAACTCTATCATCTTTGCCTCTCTTAGCTCCATGGGAAAGAAATGTTTGAGAAAGGAGACCTTGAGTTCTTCCCAAGGGATAGGCTCGCCATTCTCTCTTCACCCTTCCATTTAACAAACCATAATTGAGCAACCGCTAGTTCCTCTTTCTCCTTCGAGCTTACCCCTAAAATGTAAAGAACTTTGTGCACCTCATTGATGAATTCTTGGGGGTCTTCTTCAACCTTGGAGCCATAGAACTCTAGAGGATTCATCCTTATGAAATCCCTCACCCTTGAAGCGGGGGTGTGAACATGAGGAGTTTCAACTCCTTGGTTGGCCACAACTCTTGCCAATATAGTGACCACATTCTGGTAATCGGCATGAGTGACTCCCTCTTCATCTTGGGGAGCTTGAGGAGCCGGAGGGGTCGGTTCACCCTCGGGAGTGGGAGCCTTTTGTGATGCTCTTATCGGAGGCATGATCTAAAATATCAAAATATTATCCATTAGGAATAGAAAACCTTAATTCAAATCTAAAGCACGATATAGAGTATAAAGAAGTGAATCATTCCTAAAATACCTCATAGTCTCCTGTTCATAGTTGTGGCGCACTTTACAACCATGAACATGAATCTACTTGATGTGGTGTGTTAGATTTTCGAGGATCATTTACAACTCTAGTGCTCTGATACCAAGCTTTATCAAGACCCGATCTTAGTTCCAAGGCATAACACGATGAATAGAGGTCCCAAAGGGACTCTAAACATGCCTCTTAAGCATACATGGCACATCCTTGGTTGTGTAAGTGTAATAACAATAAACAAGGGGAAGCAAGACTTTAGACTCACACTATGGGAATGTTGTAGGGAAGAGGACTAGCATGGATCACATAACAAGTAAAGTCAAAGGGGTGGGTAAGTATGACTCAAACTATGGGGACAATTAGGGACTTAGGATATTCATCTCATCCATACAAAAAGCATTCATCACATAAGATGGAATAAGGGACTAAGGGAGTCTTTCATAATACATAGCATAAATAAAGTCGGGTTCACAACATACATAACCAAATATCCAACAATACCTCTAATATGAATGGAACGGGGGTCAAAACATCTCCAGGACTCACCCTCAAAGAATAATATCCATAAATAAGCAAGTCTTAATAAAGAATGAAAGTAAACGGCTTTTGTCCCCGAATATGGAGGACTCACCAAAGTGTTCTTCAATCGAATCATCTAGCCACATAAAGGAGGAGGATGAATAGGAGCTCAGATCCCTACATGGTTAGACCATGTGAGAAAAAGAGTATGTGTTAGTACTTGGAATGTACTAAGTATGTAGGGTGCAAACCAACAAGGAATATAATCTATAATTAAACAATATGCATAATTGTAAACAATGAGTATAGGCCCAATATATCATGAATGGAAAATTCTTAATTGAACATGCATGAAGAATTATCAATTTACATAACATCATATACATAGTGGGAAAGTACCATAACCGACATGAAAGACCAAGTAATCTACTACTTGAAATTCTGATGTTCATTTGACATCGAACATGGAGTGGTTTACTTTGCAAAGGTAGACCAAACACTAACCTTACGGCATAGCCTTTTTTGGAAAGTGCCACCATTTTACGACATGGCCTTATCGGTGGATTTCACATGATATCTTTACCTTACGACATAACCTTTTTAGTAGATTCAATAAATGCCCTTACCTTATGGCATTGCCTTTTCAGTAGGTTCAAGCCCATCTAGGGAATCAACATCATACCTATGGTGGCATATAGTTAGGGACAATGGGAGACTATCAAGGTCCTCTCGGTGCTAGATCACAATCCCACGGAATACTTCAAATCATAATCATAAAAAAGGAAAAAGATTGGTTGAGCTTGTGGAAGAAAGGTTTCTACAATCAAAACTCACATACCTTGGGAATTTAGTGGAGGAAAATCTAATTTGAAAGTGAAAAATCTAAAAACCCTAGGTTTCTCTCTTCTCTTGGAAGCTTGGAAAGACTTGGAAGTGTGTTGAGGACTTAGAATATTTTGAGTAAGGAGTAATAAAATAGATTAAAGTTGTTTTCAAGATGAGAAGGATTCCTTTGTGGTTAAAACGACGTAGCATAGGCATAACCTAATAGGAAAGGTTAATTTTACACCGTATAATTTTCTTTCAGATGGGACCACAAGACCTCAATTATGGGTCGTGGTCTAATCTATGGGCCATAGGTATAGGGTTTCACCTGATAATATTTTAGACTCTCAAAAACGTTTTTTGTTTTTCAACCTACGACGAAACTTACGACTCATAGGTCAATCTACGGGTCATCTGATAACTCGTATACTCAACTTCAGAAATTATCATTTTTACCAAGCCTGGATAAAATTCCACAAGCATAGCTTATGACCAGTGATGCCATTTACGGCCTGTAGGCCCTTTGTTAAAACCCACTGATACTTGAAAAATTTTCAGCTTTCATTTCTTAGAAACTTTTACACCTTCCAACATATGGGACCTTACAAAAGGGGAAAAAATTCCAAGTGTGGAGTAACCCACATACCTAATGATGGCTCGTAGGAAAAGTGACGCTCCATAGTTAAGGTCGTCAATAAGAGTATCAAACATGAATAAAATTTTGAGTTATTGGAGAATGACCAATGATTAACATCACGATTCGTAGATCAATCCATGACCCATAGATGTGCTTCGTGAATGAGGTTTAGTAAATAAGAAAAATGACTAAGTGTGGAAGGACTCTACAAGTCCAACCACGTGTCGTAGGTCAATGGACGAATCGTAGAAAGAGGTTTCGTGGTTTGGGTTAGCAAAATAGTTTTTGAAGTTGGGGAAACGTTAATAGGATGGATAGGACTACAGTTCGTGGTTCAAATCATGGCCCGTAATCAGACTTTTGTAGACTCATTCCGGTAGTTTTAGTGAAGGGCAGTTTTGTCATTTCTGTAAATTCTATTCCTATACTATGTCATTTTTGGGATAAAAAGGGCCCAAAATCATACCTTAAAGCCCTAGGACCCTTAGTCATTCACTCATTCTTCCATTCTCAAATTTCTTAAGGCAAAAGACATTTCCTCTTCAAGAACAAGCTAAGGAGGCTAGCGTTTCAATGGGTCTTCTCTTCCAACAACAAATTCCTTCTTCCCAATCTTACTAAACGAACAAGATCTAAGACCCATAGTTTGAACCAAGATACGTGGTTTGGGTTTCATAGAATTTGACCCAAAAATCCAAATCTCTAAATCTCAACCAATCTGATAGGATGAGACATTTCCACAATCCATAAATGGATCTATGACCAATAAAAAGAAATTTCATAGACTTCGGTTGTTGTTCACTGAAAATCCACGAAAGCCATCTATGAGCCATGGACAAGACTACGACCCGTGTATGGGATTTCGTAGTCCCTACCACCAATTTTAATAATGTGCAATTTCATCCTTTTTGGTCCTTTTTTAATTAAACCTCGTATGTTTTGTGACTAAAATAAGGCCTATATATAATACTAGTGGCACCCATATTCTCATAATCACTTAGATTAATTTGAGATCTAATTCAAGAGGAGAATAAGGTAGGGTTCAAGTTATTCCACCAACATTTATTTATTTTGAGTGAAGTTTTGATCTTTCTAGGTATGTAAGGCTATCATAGCATCATCAGATTGAGTTCGTCTGTGTGTCCCACATCTAAGTTTCCATTTTGAATGAGTATGAATTGAGTAAAAAAAATCTAATTTCTAAATTGTGATCGAGTTAATTCTTCTTCTATTGAGTTCTATATAATTATGCATTAAAATTATGAAAAAGAATCAAATATGCCCCTGTACTATTAGAAATAGTTTAAATATACCCTTCGTCATACTTTCGGTTTGAATATACCCCTCCCGTTATATTTTCAGGCCAAATATACCCCTCTTATTATACTTTAGCATAAATTTACCTTTAATTTTAATAAATGGTCAAATGATAAACTTTCTTCTTCTTCTTTTGGATATGCTATTTTCTCTTTAACCACAAGACTCCTTCTACGACCTGTAGAATTGTCTACGGACTATAGAAGTCTCTTATGGTCACTGACATTGACTAAAATTTTTCAGGTTCTTCTGATATCTTGGACTTTCCAGGTTAGGATATTTTAGAAGTTGTTACACGTATGACTTTATAAATACTACAAATAGAGATATAAGAACACATTTTATATACACTGAAAGACTTGAAAAATCATTGGAAGAAAAAAATTCTCACACTTTTATATCTCTTTATCATTTTATAGATCTTGCTTTCAACTTTTGATACATAATATACTTACTTTTCACTATGACTGAAGAGACATTTAGTAAAAGTTTTAGCGACTATATTTTTTTTAGTGAAAATATATTTAACAATAATTATATAGACTGATGGTTATAAGTACACCTTGAGTTAGTTTCGTTGTATACAAAGTTGCTAAAACTTTAAATGATAATTATATAGACTAATGGTTATAAATACTCATATTATTTTTTGATGAATATAATATAGCGACAATTATATTATTGTTGCAAAATAATTGAGCATAAATTTTTTATTTATTGTAGTATTTTTAGGTTGATTTTATAGTATAACTTGATTATTGCCTAAATATTACTTTATGTCATTGCGAAATTAATTATAAGTTTTGATTAGAGTCGTACACAACTCAATTCGTTATTGTGGTAGGATTGTGGTAAGATTTTGTAAGCCCATTAAAAATAGTGTTTATAATCCTGATCCAAGTATATCCTTGGCCCTTGAGGCTTGATCGAAGCCAGTTCATGGAGTAACTTGCGATATAATAGTAAAAGCAAGATATGTATGTGGATCGACTTATCAAGATTCCATTGAAATAGGATCCACACAAAGAAAAAAGAATTGAATAGAAGAACTCTCGAGTATTTGACGATCTCAGACGTGTCGATATTAATGGTGACTCATTATTTCGATGAATCATTTTTTCAGGCTCGCATGGCAATAGCATATTCTTGTTTAGGCATTTTCTCATATAATCTCACTATAGAGGGGGGCCCGATTTCTTTTCAATTCATCCCTAACCTTATTCAAGAATTTTTTTGAGGTTTTTCAAAAATAGAACAGGTATTAAAAGTGCATTCGATTAATCATGATGTGATCAAGTTCTTTCTAAATCGTCTCAGAACTTCTAATTGATATTTTATCTCGAAATGCCTGGAGATATAGATGGATCAATCATTTGTCAATAGTTCTTGATTATTAGTTAATAAAGAATCAAATCGATTTAACAATGAATCGCAAAATGTCATGCTTCCCCTAGTGAACATTCAAATATTTGTCTGACATTTATTTATGAAGGTACTCCTAGTGGGTTAAAGATCATATCATCTGAAGGTTCACAAGCAACTGAAATACTTATTTCAGTGGAATTTATTCAATCTAATTATACCACATAATCTTTAAAAAGTGTTTGAAGTGAATTATTTAAGCTCTATGATATTTTCTCTTTGAGCAGATAATGATTATCTATACTAAAACAAACAGCTACAAATTTTTCTTGCCAAGATACATGAAACAGATTTTTGAAAGTTCATAGAAAAATTATTGCTAAATGACTGAAAATGGTGCCTTCCTCCTTTTTCAAAAGCTACCAATTTATTATAGAAACTTCTAATTATTTCAGGGAAGAATTATTATATATAATAGAAGGGAGTTGACAAATAAACAAAAATCAGCAGTATACTTTATTAATATCACATAGAAATCTAAATGGGTTGTGACCAATTGGTAAGAAAATAAATTTTGATTATTACGGTAGGATTTACTTTTTAACCATCGGAATCAATTAGAATGCTTGGTACTTTTTAGTTGTACATAAGCAAAGTATTGAAAATCGTATGCACTCTTACTATTTCTAATCATCATGAAAATTCATCCAAGATTATTCCAAAAATAGCAAAATAACTATAGAATACTCCCCTTTCACAAATTATTGCATTTATCCTAGCGATTCACAAACGATAAAAATCTCTCTTTTTCCTATCCCTATCTCGATGAGTTGAGACTAAAGGGTTCTTTACAAAAAAGAATTACTTCTGCCAAAGAAGGATCCATAACCTCTATTCAAGCACTTTAGATATCTATAGATGATTTGACCAACCCTTGGGTCGGCCCATAGGTAAAAAATATTATTTAATTTATTAAAAAAAATCAAATTTTCTTTGCTTATTTATTTGTCAAAAAAAATTATTATTTTGTTAAAATATTTTTTGCTGAAATTTTATCTAGAATTATCGAAACAACATTATTGTTTGTTATATTTGATTTAAAAATTTTCTCATTTTTCTGATTTAATATATTTTTAGGTATGAGGTTGTATTTTAAAATACCACTAATTGGAATCAAAATTGATAATATCTAATAATGGTACCATTGGTAGCTTACCGTGCAATTAATTTGGAAACATACGCCAAGGCAGTTGGGTGGGGAGTCAAATCAGACCAACTGCTAATTGTTGCACCTTCTCTTCTGCTTATACCATTTCTTTGTGAAATGTATGTTAGAGGTGTGCATCAGTTGGTGTGGTTCACTTTTATGTATTATTGGTTCGGTTTATCGGTTTTTATTTTTAAATATGTTAAATCAATTATAACAAATCAATAGGATATTTTTTATCGGTTTATCAATTTTTTGTTCTTAACGATTTGATTTTCGATTTACCCAATAAAATATTGTTCATAAAATAAATATGTGACTTCTATAACAATTTGATGTGATACAATGAGACAATGTGATACAGTAAAATAAGCAAATCAACTATAAATGACAATGTTTTTGATAATATTTGTTAGACGTGTTAAAAACTTAATATATTAATAGTACTTTAAGTTCGGATTTAGATCGAAAAGAAAAGGAAATTACAAAAAAAAGAGGGGGGGGGGGGGGGGGGGGGGGGGGAAAAAAAAAGGGGTC
>JBCEWC010012791.1:0-15587 GCA_038996855.1 Solanum aculeatissimum | reverse complement strand
GGTCCAAGCTTCTGCCCAACTTGACGGAACAGTGGACGGCTCGTCAAAAATCCAAACGAGCCGTGCAAGGCCTCGTTTAATCACACTTGGCCTCAAAATATCGGCCTTGGCTTATCCAAGCTACTGCCTCACTTCACGAGGCAATACACGGACCGTGTAAGGAGTGACGGTCCGTTCAAAGCACCGTTCAAGCACACTTGGCCATTTCTTCAACGCGAACTCTAGGAGGACTTTCTGTTACCCTTCACGGACCACTAAACGGTCCGTTCAACTTGTGACTATCCGTGTAAGACACCGTCTAACCTCACTTAGACCCCAAAATCATCAGCCAAGCTTTGGCCAAGCCACTGTCCACCTGCACGGGACAGTGGACGAACCGTTTAGTGTCAAACGGACCGTCCAAGGTCTCGTTGACTTGGACTTGGTTTAGGGGTGTTTCTAGGACACCCAAAGCTCACTGTGACATCCCACGACACACTATATGGACCGTACAAAGTTTCATGGTCCGTTCAAATGTCCTTGGCCATTTTTATGAGCTTATCTCCAATGGCTTCCAAATTTCAGACAATCTCACTGTTTGGGCCATAACTTTCTCATATGAACTCAAAATCAAGTGAGACAAGTTGCGTCGCGAAGATAATTCAAAGATCTTCAATTACATATGCCGTATCCCACATGGTTCAACACACACCAAGAGTTATGCTTCTGTGAAGCTCACTGTCCAAACGACCCCTCTAGGTCCCAAAATGATCCATTTTGCGTTCGGCCACTTAAACTCCACCCGTGGCCACCAAATTTCAACCACTACTGTTATAAAACCATACAAGACCAACCATAAGAGGTTTTGAAAATTTGCGGGTCGTTACAATCAATGTAACTTAAACACCATTTGTATGAAATCTCGGACTTATGCATCAGACATTATCAAAATATATCATTATGAGTATGTATGCATGTAATATGACATAGAAGGGCTGAAGTACATAACTTGGCACCATAGATAGGATTAAATTATTTACCTTAGGCTTGAGTAGAGTGGAAGAAATGAGGATATCGCTCCTTCATATCCGCTTCGGCTTAAAAGGTAGCACTCTCGACTTGTTGATTCCTTCAAAGGACTTTAACAGATGCTACACCTTTGTTCCTCAATATCTTCACTTTCCTAACCAATATTTCAATCAAAACTTCTTCATATGACAAATTCTCCTCTATACCAACAACCTCCAAAGGCACAATGGAGTTTGGATCACCTACACATTTTCTCAATATGGACACATAAAAGATCGGATGAACCATACTCATCTCCATAGGCAACTCCAATTCATAAGCAACCTTACCAATTTTCCTCAATATTCTATAAGGCCCTACATACCTCGAGCTCAACTTTCCCTTCTTGCCAAATGGAACTTCACCCTTCATGGCTGAAACCTTCAAATACACCCAATCACCAATTCCAAACTCAAGATCTCTTCTCCTCATATAGGAGTAGGACTTTTGCCTACTTTGAGCCATCTACAATCACCCCCTTATCAACCTTACCTTCTCCAAAGCTTTCATAATCAAATTCACACCTATTAAAAAACATTCTCCCACTTCAAATAGGAACCTCTATATCTTGGGCTAGACCACTTGACCTTTGATATTCAGTTTTGACTTGTTGACAATTGTGGCACCTAACTAAACTCTGCGATGCCTCTTTTCATACCACTCCACCAATACACTTCTCTCAAATCCCTATACCCTTTTGTAATGACCTTGAGGGTCATTTCTCGTATTTTTAATCAAATTATCATTTTTTCCTTCCTGAAAGTTACCTTGGATCATTTTTGGATAAGTCTAAAAGTCGAATTTTAAAACTTTTGTAAAAATTTAGGGTTTTGCAAAAGAAAGAGTTTTAAAAGATTTAAAGTTTGAGTTTTGAGGTCATTTTGAGTTTCGAGTGTTAGAATTCAATTTTGTCAATTCTAACAATTCCAAAATGCTGAATCTGATCTAAGAGAACTTGCAGAACTAATTTCGGAGTTAAAATGGAGATTCTAGGCCCAAAGTTACATTTTTAGTTCATTTGGGATCATGGGTTTTACTTTGGTCAATATTCGGAGTTCGGGAGCTCGTATCAAAATTCTGTTAGTTTCAGTAGTTTTGAGTTGTGAAACTAACACTAGAAATACCTTCATTGTAATTTTTAGGGCTTCCGTGTATATTTTGAGTTTTTGAGTCCTAAACTAGTTTAAAGGATCTTTCTCAGGTTCGGGGCCACAGAGGTTTCAGATTCAAATTCTGACGGTTCCATTGAATTTGGATCATCATTTCTAGTGGAATTCTATGTTGGTTTGTGTTCACGGGGTTTCAAATAAATATTTCAGGGTGTAGTTCTTATTGTTATATTGATGTGCTGTGCTGATTTTGTTGTTTCTAGTGCATGTAGCACCATTGCTCCGTTGTTTGTGCCTCAACATACGCATTCACAGAGGTCAAGGTGATTAGACCTCCGCGTTTACGGAAGGAGGGCCCGCATTCGCGGAGGCTAACTGTCCTCTAAGCTCTGCGTCCACAGAGAACAAATACGGCCTGAATAGTGAACTTCATTAAAACATAATTTTAACTCATTTTCCATTATTTTCAACCCTTCAAGCTTCATTTTAAAGAGGAATTTCGAGGGTTTTCGAGGCAAAGTGATTGGATAACTATTTTTTCACCTATTTCATTGATTTACATTGATTAATTCATGATTTTAATTTCTAATTTGGGATTTAATGGTGTAAATTGGGGATTTCTCGGACTTTGATTTTTCAACTTTAATTATTGATTCCTCTCTCATCTTAACTCCATTTTCGAAATCCTTTTCATCGTTGAACTCCTTATCACCTTGGGAATGTTTTTATGTTTTAATTTTCAGATTCCGACAAGGTTTTTCAGCATGGAATTTTTGACTATTTCCTCTTTTTCTCTGAATTAATTGATTTTAGTGTCATTAGATTCATTATGTGATTGTGATGCTATATTTGAATAGACTGTGATAATTTAGAATATCGTAGAAGGGAAAAATGGTGATTTTGACTTGATTCTAGACTTTATCTTAGGCAAGTGGACTTCTAACCTTTTTTTAAGTATGAATGAACCTGGTTTGCTCCTAAGTGTATGGAATTGGATACTTTGAGGGTAGAATCTAATCATTTTAGGTTTTGATCATGATATCTATGATTTCAGTGCTATTCTAATAGTAATGGTTTGACTTGTGAGTTTATTGTGGAATAAAAATACATGGTGATGTGCATTTACTCGATGTATGTGTGGATATTGTGATACAAATGGAATTATATTATGGATACTTGAGCATTTGAGAGTTATTTGGTTTCGATGGTTGATATGTACATATGTGACCCTTATGGACATCTTGCATATTTTATTGTCTTGACATGATTATTATGCCATCATTATGTGTTTGCTTGATGATCCATGGAAATGAAAAGTTAAAGAGAAATGGTTCTGGCTAGTGAAAAAGAAAAAGAAAGAAAAGAAATGAAAAGCCGAAGGAAAATGGTTCCGGTAGTGAAAAAGAAAAAGAATGAAAAGAAATGAAAAACCAAAGGGAAAAGGTTTCGGCTAGATATGAAAGTAATTTCTGAAGGAAAATCGTTTCGACGGATACATGGTACATGTGTCACCCCTATGGATTTTGGTCTGAGGTTATCAATAGATGTGTATTGTAAGAAAGCCATGCATCACAATATTTGATATTGCATCACATTGTTTGCATTTCATTACATCCATTTCATCTCACATCATTTTATTCTTCCTTACATACAAATATGTGATGAGTGTGGAATTGTGAATATCTGCATATGCGTACATGTTGCCTTATCTACTGTTACTTGAGGGTTAGTTTAGTGATGATTTTTTTATATCTGTCGGACTCTTGAGGCATCGTTCTATGAAATGCTTATGTATCTATATTATGAACACTGTCTATAGATTGTGATTGGGATTTAAGGAGTTACTTGTGTTCTTTATTGCTTTACCTTAGGTTAGTTCCATTTAGATGAGTACCTAGTTGTTATGTGCTCACCCCTTGCTACTTTTTTGTAGGTTGTGAGCCCGGTCCATCCTGCTAGACTTCTCTATTATGGATCGAGCTTCTGGATTACTTGTGAGGTAGCTTCTTATGTCTTCAGCAGGACTTGGAGGATCCATTTCTATATTTTTGTTCTATTTGAGGACTAGACATTATGCCTTGTATTCATTTGAGAATTCTGTATTTAGAGGCTTGTACATGTGACACCAGTCTTTGAGATAGTTGTATTTTGTTTCTTCCGCATATCTATCTTATTAAAATATTATCTTCTGCTTTTATCATTAATGCTAAGTTGTTGGATTTTGGGCTGACTTGCCTTGATGGGTTAGATGAGTGCCCCATCACAAATGAAATTCGAGTTGTGACATCTTTATAGAATTGGGTGAATAGAATAGGATGAATTATGTGCCTCCTTTAAAATCAAGTCTATCAACCCATCAACATTCATAAATACAATCATACCTTGGTGCCTATGGGAACCATCTCCCCGTTCAGAGAAAACCTCTACCTTGTCCTCTTTCACTAATGCCTTCAATTCCAATAAAGTGGGGTCAAGGTCTTGCTTGGATTTGACCTCTTCAATCAAAAAAGACTTGGAACAATCTAGAACCACTATACCTCCATCTTTTGGCCTCATCCAACCTAACTCCCATCCTAGAAAATGCACAAACTTCTCTTTTTTCTTAGGATTCACCTTGAATCCCTCACCTTACACCACATGCCCAATGAATGCAACTTCTTTTAACCAAAACTCACATTTGTCAAACTGGTAAACAACCTTTCCTCCCTTAAAGTTTGTGACCCTACCCTCAAATGTTACACATGCTCTTCCGCACTCCGACAATAAATCAAGATATCATCAATGAATACCACAATGAACATATCAAGGAGGGTTTAAATACCCTATTCATATGATCTATAAATATTTCTAGTAGTCGATGCACATTCTAAGTGAGCTATCCTTCTTCATCACAACAACACCATTGCACCCTAAGGTGACTTGCTAGGCCTAATTAAACCCTTCTCCAATAAGTCCCTCAATTGATCCTTTAACTCTTTCAATTCCACCAGGCTATACAATACGGAGGAATAGAAATGGTTGAGCATCGAGGAAGAGGTCTATGCCAAAACTTATTTCCCTTGGTGTCATTCTTCTTGGAGGCATTATCTTGAAGTTCAAAGAGCAATCGTTATATATAGGAAGTCTTAAGATGATTTCTAAAGCATGATATAGATCACGAAGAAGTGAATCATTTCCTAAATACCTCATAGCCTCCTACTCATAGTTGTGGCGCGCTTCACAATCATAAACAAGACTCTACTCAATGCGGTGTGTTGGATTTACGAGGATCATTTACAAATCTAGTACGCGTATACCAAGCTTGTCTGACCTAAGCCTAGGGTCTAGGTGTGACACGACAAATAAGGAATCTTAAGGAACCCCAAACAAGCTTCTAAGCATAAGTAAGCACATCATTGGTTGCAAAAGCATAAAACAAACATAAAACAATTCAAAACTAAGGGAATTGGGCTTTAGATGCAAGCTATGGAGATAGAAAGGGAATATGAATTTCCACCATCACATCTCAAGCAAAGACTAAGGGAAGGATAAGTAGGACTAAAGCTATAGGGAAGTAGAATTTTAGGAATTTCATCACATGTCATCAACATCCAACAAATACATTCAAGGGATAGGGACTAAGGGAGTCTTCATAAATTCATAAATGTCTCAAAGTCAATCACTTCACATTATCCAACAACACCTTTAATATGAGTAGAATGGGTGCCAAGACATCTCCCGGGCTCACCCTCAAAAGTAGATAACAAAAGTAAGTAAGTTTTAACATAAGCATGATAGATAGTTATTGTTGTCCATGGATTGGAGGACTCACCAATAGAAAATATTTCAAGCAAGCATACTAACCATGATGAGGTGGATAAATAGAAACTCCGGTCCCTACATGGTTAGATCATGTAGGCAAAAAACATGTGTTAGTATTTTGAATGTACTAGTATGTAGGCATGCAATGCAACAAAGCATAATTCATGATCTAATGAACAATATGATCATTTAAGACATTACTTAGGCTATGAAACTTAACATAACACATATGGAAAGTAAAGAACATATGCATAGTAGACTTCATGTTAGAGCACCTAAACTTGAAATGATAAGGAACGTAGGTCATCATGCATAAGTAAAGTCGTAATACCTTTTAGGGAAAATAATGCATTTACTTTAAGGGAAGAACCATCTTACTACAAGTGAACCATTAATAATCATAATGAAGAACACCATGTATACTTGAAGAGAAAGTCATATACCTTTATGAGTAATACCATTAGTAATAACAAGGGACCATAAACATATGTAAGGAAATCATTCAAACTTGTAAAATAATGAGTTATATGAACTTTTAGACATCTTTGGACATAACATGAAGGAAACATCTTAAATTATCATAAAAGGTCACCTTAGGACCATGAGAAGAATATGAACATGTGTGAGAGCAACCTTTTACCGACATAAACCATGCGAGCTAACCCATGAAGTCTCAATGTCAAGGCGACCTCCTAAGATACCTAACTGGATCCACTAAAGCTAACTATTAAACAACCTCAACTAATGGGTGGTCTAGAAGTTATCCTCTACTAGCGGTGACCCCTAGTTCCTATGGTGGCACAAAGTTATGGGACGATGAAATTATACTAATAGTCTCTTGCCCTAGCTATGGGGAGCATTTGCATTTATCCAAAGTTCACTCGGTTCTAAGTGTAAGTCTCA
The DNA here is from genome assembly GCA_038996855.1 of Solanum aculeatissimum. Lineage (NCBI taxonomy): Eukaryota > Viridiplantae > Streptophyta > Magnoliopsida > Solanales > Solanaceae > Solanum > Solanum aculeatissimum. Next base: position 8,727 of record JBCEWC010012791.1, on the reverse strand, counting down.
CGGAATAATCATAAGCATGAATCATAGAGTCATCTAGTATGGAGAGGTATTCTACTAACCTTTCCCATAAGCACATTGAACATTAATCATCATCATAAGGATAGCTCCTAAGTTTTATCTATGCCTCTACTATCTACCTATCATCATCTCATAAGCTTTACTAGGTGGAGGACTCATATCTCAATATCACAACCCAAAATTGGATCGCAACTAAAGAGAATAAAGTAAAACAAAAACAACCATAATATTTAATATGAAATCCCAAAAACCTGGAGTCATGAGTACAAGAACATTCTAAATAGTACGAATGAGTAAATACAACTGTCCCAAATTAAAAAACAACGCTATCTAAATAGGAAAATACATAGTTTAACAAAGAAGTCAACACCAAGAAATTTCAAAGAAGCAATGATGATTCGAAGTCTGAGCCTCACCGGTGGATCTGGTAATGAAGAAGGTCTCTGAAAGAACAGAATCCACTACCATGTGGGGGTCTCTATGCTCGATCTATAGGAAGGAAACAAAGTAGGGGTGAGTACCTTGAAATGTATCCAATAGGTCCAACCGGCTAGATAAGAGAAATCGAACAAGTATGTAATAACGAAGAAACCTATCACCTGCATTAGAAAGGTTTAGTACACAATCTAAAATATACATGCAGATAAGATAAGGTAGCAGTAATAATCAATGATGTAATGCATAGAAACAATGCATGGGGTGGAATCATGATCGTGTCCGGCTGGTGTATACATCTACCGAGCCACGGCTACTAGGTAAAACCTATGGGGGTCTCGTCAAACCATATAAAAAATCTCCTAAGTATCTCAATATCTCAACCTTGCCACCTGCCCTTGGTCAAGGGGTTTAAAAAGTGATACATCTCATCTTTGCCTCCTACCCAGGTCAAAGGGTTGTATAAAAAGTGGTATGTCTCACCCTTGCCTCCTGCTTGGGTCACGAGTTGTTATAACAAGTGGTACAATATCTCAAAAGTGGAGCATCTTACCCTAGCCTCCTGCCCGGGTTAAGGGATGATACAATGCAATATGAAATAAATGCATGTCAATGATACAAATCAAGATATATGTAATAGCATCATGATAAAAATACTGATACATAACCCTCATAAAATCATAGAGAATAATATCAATTGCCACAACTGGTTCCAAAATCCATCATCATGTCTTAGATAATCATAGTTATACCAATAGTCAAGTGTACCAACATTTCCATACCTCACTCGTCCCAAAAGATATACATGATCCTCAAAAGTATCCCAAATACCATCAAATTACCACAAAATTTCTCAAATAGTATCACAAGTCTCATATTATCACAGTAATATCTAAAATATCTCAAATCCTAAGATCTCATCTCAATTTATCAACAAAATCAAAATCTACTCAAATTTCGGCATAATCGGTATCATATTTCCATTACTATTCTATAATATCAATCCAATTACTCATGAATCAATCTAAATCTTACAATTACCATATGAACATATTCAATAACTCGAATTCAGTCCCAAAAAGGTTAACCAAACCTACCTCGATGCAGAAATAAGCTTTCAATCAACCCAACCCTCCAAACGATCACCAAATTAACCAACCGATATAAAAAATAGATACTACACATCAAGAGATAAATTTTGATATTTATATTGGCACGAATTAGTCTTAGGAACAAAATGGTCAAAATAAGAGCTAACATTTGAAGTTCTCAAATCTGGATATTGACCAGAAACTATGAATCTACGTGAGCAAAGGAGTTTGTCGGTTAAAACCCCACTAATTGAGTTCAAAATGAAGGATAAATCATCAATTACAGTTTCCAAATCATAGACTAAAAATCCCCAATTTTTGGCATTCAAAGTCATGAAATTAAAGACAAAGTCAAGAGAAAAGTCATGAAAAATAATCAAAATGGTAACTGAAACATGTACCCAAAAGAATTCCACAAAAGATCTCGTAAAAAATCACCCCTCAAAGCTTGAAATTTATGAAAATGGATAAAATTGAAGGTTTTTTCAGAATTAATACCGCACAGGCAATACTGTACTCCGTGAACGCGAAGAAGAAAGTCTACAGAGCTCCGCGAATGTGGGTGGGGGGCCTGTGAATGTAGAGAAGAATCACCTGCTACCCTGCAAATGCAGATCGAATCTCGTGAACATGAAGCTTTAGACCACTTAGACCTCCACGAATGCGGAGAAGAAAAGGGGGCTGCACCATATGTCCTCAAACTAGCAAAACTCAACGAAGTCCAGGACTCAAAACGGACCCTCGGGATTCATTCGTAATCCAAATTTCACAAATAGGACTTATATCCATACCAAAAATGGTGATTCAGACTCAACAGAATAATCATAATTTGATTTCGAGGCCTTCTCGACACAATTATCAATGCAACTCAAAATACTAAAATTTCCCTAAAAAACTCCAAATATTATGACGAGACCAATTCTAGTATTAGTTTGACCATTCAGAATTACTGGAACTTAAGAAATTTTGATTCGAGCTTCCGAACTCTGAATATTGACCAAAGTTAAATTTTGGCTTTAGAAACAACTAAAAACACGACTTTAGGTTCAAAATCTTCATTTCAACTCGAAATTTAGTCTATAACTTCTCCTAGACCAGATTCACTATTTTGGAGTTGTGGAATCAATGAATCTCCAATACGACACTCGAAACTTAGAATGGTACAAAAACTTACTTTTTCAACAACTTAAGCTTCCAAAAATGCCAAAACTCATATTTTCTACTTTTAAAACACAAGATCCCAGTTCTAATAATCTGTTGCTAATGTTTGTCAAGCAGGCCACGTGGATTGGCCAGGGTCTTTTTCAGCTAATGAGATCTCGATATCGGTTCGTGAACTGAACGTCTCACCTGGCGACTCCAGACTTGAGTCTCGGAACCACAACCATTCAACGGGATGGCAAATAGTTTAAAATAGGTCCAAAGTAGCTTACAAAATGGTAAACAATAATTTTCACAGATAAGCTCAAAAATGACTAACCAGGTTATTACATCATTTACCACTAAAACTAATGTTCGTTCTCAAACATAAAGTAAAAGATGTACCTGAAGCCTAAAAAAACTAGGATATCTGGCCTGCATGTCTGACTCCTACTCCCAAATAGCCTCATCTACAAAACGGTGTCGTCACTGAACCTTCTCTAAAGGTATATTCTTGGACCTCAACCTCCGGACCTACCTGTGCAATATAGCTATCGTCTCCTCCTCATAAGACAAGTCTGAACTAAGGCTGGCAGCAAAACTGGGAGGTACCGATTCTGGTCTAATTCCATCCTGATCCAGTATCGGTATCAGCTCCGGTTTGGTTGGGTACTAGTAGGGTTTGATTATATGGGTACCGGTAGGGAAAACGAGAAGGGACGGTACAAAATTATTGGTAATTATCAGTTCCGTTATACCAGTACCGATCTGGTAATTATCAATATTTATTAAATTATTTTTAAAATTATCTGATTGGACCATCGGGGCCTGGGCCCACCCCAACAACTAACTCTCTAAATAGCAATTTCAAATGGCTCTTTGTGCTTTTTTATTTTTAATTTTTTTCAAAAATACCTCCTAAAATTCCATCTATAAATACCCCCACCCCTTTATATTTTTTTCATACAAAATTATAAATTCTCTCGATCTTACATTCTTAATTTCTTACTCCACTTTCTCAACTCTCTTATTTCTCAATTCTCTCTGCTACACTACTATCAAATTAATTATAATATATTTATTATTTACTTTCTCAAGTCTCAAATCTTAATTAGTAAATACTTAATATTATTTAGTTAATTAGTTTGCTAATTTTGATGAGCTATTTTGGAATTTGAAGCAAATTTTTGTGGATCAATTTGGAGCATATTTAAGCTTCAAGTTTCATCAATTTCGGTTTCTACGTCTGCTTTTACGCAGACGTTCGGTACATTCGTTCCAACTTACAAATTTTATCTTATTAATTCTTATTCTTTATTAGTTAAATTATTTTTTTGTATTCATAATTTCATATAATCTTTACTTGTATCATTTATTTAACATGGATTCAGGTAGAAAAGAAAAAGGAAAAAGTACTTTTTTTGGTGAATTGCTAATGCTTTAACCAATAAAAAAATCAAGGGGTAGTTCTTCATAATCTAAAACAAGACAACCGCCACTTAGAATTAATACGGACGATTTTACACATGTTGACGATACTTATTTTAATATTGATTCTAATACCGAGTTAGATCATGAACTTCTTGAAGGAAGATTTGATAATTTTAATGAGGACTTAGATGAAAATGATAACAAAATTAATGAAGATGATGATGAAACACAACCACCATATACTGCTACTACCCCCGACTCCCGCTCCCGTTCCCCCCGTACATCTATCAACATCTAGTAGGCCCAAGACGGAACATGTAAAAAATTTATTGTTTGGTAATTTTTGACACAAAATGAAGATAAAACTAAAATAATTTGTAATAAATGCAAATATGTTTTAAAGCATAAAACTTTGGGAAAGGGGGGTGGAATAGGTCATTTAAAAAATCATTTGATGCATTGTTGTAAATTAGAATTTTTGCAAGCTCAAGCTATAACGGATGCATAAAAACATGGAACTCCCCTTCCAGAGCCATCCGTAGAAGTAGAAGGTTCAAACATGGTTCAATCACAGTTAAACCCTTCTAATGTTTTATGTCCTAGTACATATCGCCCTTATAGTAGACAATGAGTCCTAGAAGAACTTGCTAAAATGATTGTTGTTACTGGTTTACCTTTTAGTTTTGCAGAAAATCTGAGTTTTATTCACTATATTCAAATTGTTTATAACTCATTGTTTAATGATTTTTCAAGAAATACAATTAAAAAAGTAATTTTTGATTATCAAGGTCGACATGTACAATATCTTCGTTATTTATTTGAATATAATACTTGTAAATTAGCAATTACTTCTGATATGGGTCATAGTAAACGATACTGATTACTTTACAATTACCGGATATTAGATTAATGAAAAATGAGTTATGCAAAAAACAATTTTAGGTTATAAATGATGTGAAATGCGTAAAATCAGTTCTTATATTTCACAAATAATTCTTGATGTTTTAGAATTTTATGGACTTTCTATTAAAATAATTAGTGTAACTTTAGATAATGCTTCTAACAACAAACGTGTCATTGATTATTTAAAATCGATTCTTAGTCCTATTTATGATGATGGTTTTTGATATTAAATGTGCTGCATATATTTATAATTTAGTTGTTAGAGACGGCGTTTCATTATTTGAAAATGGTTGTACTAAAGTTGAAATTGCATGTCATTTTATTTTTAAATGACAAATAAAAGTTAGACATAAAGAATTTAAAAATTGGTGTATTGAATGTAATCTTTCTGTTAGAAAATTTTCAAAAATAGTAGCTAGTAGGTGGAATTCTTTATATGAAATGCTTAAAGTAGCTTACAAATATAAAGAACCTGTTACAATGGTTTGGAATGCCCATAATGCATATGAATTACTGACTTGATGAAAATGATTGGAATGATATTAGAGAGTTAATTGATTTTTTAAAAGTTTTTTATTTAGCTATAAAAAAATTTCTGGTCTTTATTATCCAACTATTTGTTCCGTTTTACCAAATATTTGTGCTATTTATAATAAATTTTCTTTGTTTAAAAATAATCAAAAATTTAAAGAGCCGGTTAAAAAGACGATTGAATTTTTTTTTTTTATTAATTTCTCAAATTTATTTAACTGCTTGTTTATTTAACCCAACATACAAAGAAGTAGGTGTATCCTGAATGGTAGATAACATATATTCAAATTTAGATATTGAAGACGATGAAAATAATCAATTACATAATTTGGCAGTAGTTAAAAGTAACATTAAAACACAAGCTAGGAAATTATATGATTTATCTGATTCTAATGTAGCAAAAAATGTACAATATCAAGAAACCGAACCATCTGGGTGTAGATACGAGGACAACATTGATGACATGTTAGATAATTATCTTGGACTTATTTCTAACAAAAAAAATGATTTTAATGAATATATTAACCAGATTACAGAAAGCATAAAGGATGCAGAAGGAAAGCCGTAACTTTTGGAATGGTGGAAGAATCGTGGAAAAACTTTTCCAAGACTTCAGCGGGTGGTTCGTGATGTGCCAGTTATTCAAGCATCATTAGTGGCTTCAAAAGACGTTTTTATTGCGGCAAGATTCCAAGTAGGAGACCATAGACATTCACTAGCAATAGATAACTTGAAAATTTTAGTTTTATTCAGAGACTGGATCAATGCAGAGTGGAGGAATCAGGACGTCCAACTTTGCTGACTCAATTTAAAGTCAATATAAATAATATTTTATCAAAATCAAGTGAAGACGACATGAATTTTATGGAGGAACAAGCTCAAAAACCAATTCTGGAAAATGTAATATTAGAAATGTTAGAATCACTTAGACAAGATTTTCAATGTGCTATAAGATATTAATATATTATTATAAATAAGGCCTAAGTGAAATAGAACCCTTCCTAGAAGGTGGTTGCGTAATTTAGGTTCTTTTCTAATATCTGTAAGAAATTAAAGTAACATAAAAAATTATAGGCTATTCGCCTTTTTGTTTAATTTTAAATTATTATCTTGAATTTACTTTTACTTTAAGTTTAGAAGTTTTTTTAATATAACTTTTCCTACTCAAATCTTTATTAACTTTAAAATATAAAATGAAACATTCAAAACTTTATACTTTAAAATTTAAATTTTATATTTTAAAATTTTGAAATTTAAACTTTTAAACTCAATGTTTTAAATTTGAAAACTTATAAAGTTTAAACTTTAAACTTATATATTTGATAATATATAACTTTAAAACTTTAAAAAACTTTAAAACGTAAACTTTAAAAAACTTATATAGTGATAATTTTATTAAACTTTTTAAAAAAAATTTAAAGTTTAAAGCTTAATTTTTTATTATGTTAAACTTTAAAGTTTAAAACTTATAAATTTTTTAAACTTTAATCACTTTAAATTTATATATTTGAGAATTATTCATACTTCAAACTTTAATCAATTATTTAATTTTAAAAAAAGAGATTTCTGGAATACTGGTTCGGTAATAATCGGATCGGGATGGTAAGGGGGTAAATTACCGGCGATGCCGGTATCAGTAACTGTCTGGTTCCAGTTGGATATTATACAAACTTTGCCGGTACCGATCCGATTTAGGCAAATACCGGTCCAATAGTGCCAGTACCTATCCCGTTGCCACCCTTAGTCTCAACCCAACTCAACTGAATCATAAGAGATCATATGAGACTCATTTGGAATGTATCGGCGGAGCATGGAAACATGAAATGCCGAATGATTCGTTGATAATCTCGGTGGCAATAACAACTCGTAGGAAACCTCACCAACTCTCCTCAAAATCTCAAATGGACCTTTAAATCTGGGACTGAGCTTGCCCTTCTTTTCAAATCTCATCACACCCTTCATGGGCGAAATCTTCAGCAAAACACTGCCCCCAATAGATAACTCAAGAGGCCTAGTCCTCTGGTCAACATAGATCTTCTGGCGGCTATGAGTTGTTAATAGTCTACTCTAAATCAGTCAAACCTGATCCATGACATTTATGAGTAGATCTATACTCAACACATCTGCTAAACCTGAGTCAAACCATTCAATAGGTGATCTACACCTCCGGCCATATAGAGCCTCAAATTGTGCCATCTTAATGCTAGAATGGTAATTGTTGTTGTAAGCAAACTCTTCTAAGGCTAACTGTTGATCCCATCGGTCCCCAAAATCTATCACACAAGCGCGAAGCATATCCTCCAATACTTGAATAGTGTACTCAGACTGTCAATCTACCTGGGGTGGAAAGCTGAACTCAAATCCACTCGAGTACCCAAAACATGCTGTAGAGCCTGCCAGAAATAGGAGGTGAACACAAATTCTCTGTCTGACACTATAGACACAAGCACCCCGTGCAATTTGAAAATATCCCGAATATACAACCCAACCAACTACTTCATACTATAGCTAGTATTCATCGATAGAAAGTGAGCTGACTTGGTCAAACGATCAACAACCACCTAAACTGAGTTGAACTTGTCCAAGGCCATGGGAAAACCTGTAACAAAATCCATAGTCACTCTCTCTCATTTCCACTTGGGAATGGGCATCCTCAGCATTGATCCACTGGCCTTTTGGTGCTCATACTTGACTTGTTGACAATTCCAACACTTTGCCACGAACTCAACTATGTCCCCTATCATCCCAAACCACCAATAATGTTGTTTTAGATCATGGTATATCTTTGCTACACCAGGGTGGATGGAATATCTAGCAAAATGAGATTCCTCCAATATCAATCTCACCTAATCCCTTACCTTAGGCACACAAACTCTACCATTTATCCTCAAAGCACCCTCAAAATCAATAATAGTTTTATTGGCTTCACCCCTCAACACTTTATCATGAATCAAGCACAATCTAGGATCCTCAAACTGGTGAGCACATATCTGATCAAGCAATGACGCTGTAACAACCTGAAAATTTTCAAAATCTACTTATGATTGGAATTCTATGATGTACCACAAGACATGTATGAGTTTCTGTGGCCATGGGTTGAATTTAAGTGGCCGAATGCAAATTGGGCTAGTTAGTGGCCTAGAGGGACAGTTTTGACAGTCAACTTCAAATAGTCATA
>JBCEWC010012790.1:0-15587 GCA_038996855.1 Solanum aculeatissimum | reverse complement strand
TCGATTTTGTGAAGTCGAGTGATCAACTTGCAGATATCTCACCAAGCTCTTCATCGATCCTCGTATTAATTACATTTATAACAAGCTAGGTACATACGACGTGTATGCACTAGCTCGAGGGGAGTGTTAGAATAGGAATATGTAAATACAATCTTACTTAGAATAGGAATAAGAATAACAATAGTATATAAAATCCTATTTGGAAAAGGATTGTATTATAGTATCCTAGTTGAAAAAAGAGTTTAATATAGTATCTATAAATAGGATCTCAATGTAATAATGTAGAACACAATTCAATAATATTGTCTCCTATATTTCTCACACATGTGGAAATTTTGAACTTTGGAAAAGCATTTATCCCTTCCAATGCAATGAATCAGATTCAGACCTTGAATGTCAGTAAAAGAAAATCCACATCAATAGCAAATACAAAGTTGAAGCTTTGCCCATTGTTGAGAATCAATTTCAAATTTAGCTTTTGCATCTGTGCACTATACTCATCAGTTTAGCAGCTGTTACTCCCAGATGCAACTGCTAGGCATAAACCTTTATCCCATGTATCCTCCGTCAGTAGCTTTAACATTGAATAAATGCCTGTGTCCTTACTGCCACAACTAAGAATTTGGTTTCCTTGGAACATGATTACACTGTTGCGTACTCTAATCCAACTGTAACTAACTACTTTCTTTTCAATTCTCTCTTTCATCTCCTTCCTGACCCGAACAAGGCTCTCCCATCTTCCCCTAGACTCATATACTTGCGCTAGCACCAAATAAGACAGAGATGATTCTGGTGCTAATTCCATTAACTTCCCTGCAATCTTTTCAGTTTCTTTCAAGTCCCCATAAATATCACAAGCGAGAAGTATCGATTCCCATATTTCATTGTTGGGCTCATGAGGCATATTTTGTAATATATCTCTAGCTTCTTTAAGTTTACCAACCTTGATCATCATGCCCATAACACAAGCGTAATGCTCAATGCCAGGTGTAACTCCATATTCCTCTTCCATTGAAGAAAATATAGCTATACCTTCATCAACAAATCCACCATAACTGCAAGCTAACAGAAGAGCAGTCAGTGTTATTCGATCAGGTTGACCACCGACTTCAAGAAGTTCATAATAAAGGCTGAGTGATTTGGTAGGTTCACCATTCACAGCCAACCCAAAGATCATGGTGTTCCATGATATCAAATCTCTTGTCCGTAGGTCATTGAAAATATTTGAGGCGGAATCAATTAATCCACATTTACAGTACATATCTACAAGTGAAGTGGAAACAACACGATCGGATACAAATCCTAACTTGATGACCAAAGAATGAGCTTGAATTCCCAGATCCACAGGGAAGGTTGTAGCACAGCTCAGAATGCTGCTAAGTGTAAACTCAGTAGGTCTAATATTTTTCCTCAAAGTTAGGACAAATAGACACAAGGCGTTTTCTTCTAAGTTGTTCAGTGCATAACTCGAAATCATTGAATTGCACAGAGCTATATCCCAAACAGTTGAATCCTTGAATATGCGAGCTGAATCCTCGATTCTGTTGCAGTTAGAAAACAAGTCAATTGCTGCACTTGAAACAATAGTGTTGCACAAAAACCCCATCTTTATGCAAAGACATAAGATTTGCTTACCCTTATCCAAACTGCGCAAGTTAGAGCAGCCAATAAGCACTGATGACATTGAGAACTCATCCGGTGAATATTTGCGAGCTCTCATCAAAGAGAAATAAGACAGAGCTGTATCTTCATACCCTGATTTACAACAGCTCGAAATCAATGAGTTCCATGAAATAACATCCACCGTCTCCATGGCTAAAAGGACACCAGTAGCATAGTCCATTAGCCCAAGCTTTCCATACATATCAATCAATGTATTCCCAACTACCACATTAGACAAATCCACACGATTCCTTAGCATATTTCCATGTATTTCCTTGCCATGGAAAGCAAACTCTACGTACGAAATCAATATCGAGAAAGTATACCCACTAGGCCTAATACTATTTTTTTGCATTTCCCGAAAAACACCAATAGCATTCCGAAACGACCCATGTGAAGCATACCCCGAAATCATTGAATTCCAACTCACAACATCTCTCTCAGGCATTTCATCAAACAACTGGCGTGTACCGTTCACATCACCTGACTGAAGAAGCACTTTCAAGCACATGTTCCACGACACGACATTCTTGCCGGGTATTTCATCAAAGACTTTTAAAGCATCAATTTTGGCACCAAACTTGGTATACAAATCAAGATAACAATTACCCAGAAAAGTATTCTTGTAAAAACCATGTTTTATCAATTTCGCATGAAGTATTTGCAAAGAAGTGTATGAGACGGATTGTGTTATGAGACGAGAATAGAATGGAAGTGACTGTGTGTGGTATGTGTAAACTCTTTGTAGAAAAGGATACATACAAACACAAGTGGATGTACAAGTAGAGATAGCTCAAACCCACAAATCCCATTCAGTGTTGTACATTTGAATATTCAGCCTGGTGGATTCTTGGTCAGACTCTTCCTCCATGTTCCACAAGTTTAGGTATTCATAGAGCGAAAGAGAAACAGTAAACATTCCCTCCAATTTGATACTTGTTAAAATATTTCTGTAAATTGAATTCAGTTATCTGAAAAAGAAATTCTAGACTCATGTCGAAATTCATTATTGTGAATTTATATTAGTAGAATATTTATTTAAAATACTATTCCTCTCATCCATTTTTACTTATCTCATATTGATTTCACAAAGAGATTAATAAATAGTAAATAATAACGATAATTTTATCAAATTACTTTTTGAGTATAATAAATACAATGTCTTCGAAAAATATAATAGGAAAATAGTTATAATTAATAATAAGGATAAATTAGAAATTAAATGTAAAATTATCTTTTGATTTCATAAAGTGAACAAATATTATTGAGTATCCCAAAATAGTATAATGAACAAGTAAAAATCAGAGGAGGATTATATTAATCAGTCATTACTCTATGAGTCAAATTTATTTTTGGAAGGTCATATTAATGGTCATCATATTCAAACTCGCAAAGGTATTACAAAATGTTTAATATATTAAATATCTTTTTATGTGGTGTTAATGATGAAATTATTATTTGCTATTGATTATATACATTATTTGTTTATTGTATTAGAAAAGATTACATATTAGTTGGACGTATAATAATTCTAGAATAAAATAAAATATTATTTTATTCTATATTTGGTTGGAAGATATTAGGTAGTTATTGAATTATTTATCCCATCATTTTTGTCTTAGTGATGAGATAAGTTATTTTATTTATATCCCAGGATAACATGTTCCCAACCAAACACCTTTAAAAAGTTCAGTGGTGAAGCTAGAATCTTTGTAAAGGAGGTTCAAAGTATCAAGAAGAAAATTTGTGAAAATTATATGATGAAAATGGAGAGAGATAGGGAAGGAAAAAAAATAATTTTCACCCGTTAAATTTAACTTGCATTGTCATGCATTTGATGAATGTGCCAGTGAGTTTGTGCAACAATAGCCAAAATTGTTCTGACAGTTTTTATTTTTACTGTTGGGCTAAAAATTTCTTGATAGTATATGCTTCTTTTTGGATATATCCTTTTGCTACTAATCTTGCTTTGAACCTCTCAATTTCTCCATTAGATTTGTACTTGACTTTAAATATCCATTTGCATCTAATAGGTGTTTTTCATTTGGCAGATCCACTACTTTCTAGGTTTGGCTGCTTGAATTTCAGCATTCATTGCTTCTATCATCTGGGATCAAAGGTTGTTTCTTTGTAAGATTGAGGTTCTGTAACCAGAGACATGTTTGGTAGGTAAGCCTTGTAACTTGGAGTAATAGTTTCATATGATACATACTTGTTAAGACGGCATAGTCCATCATGAATGTTTAGAGAAATAAAATCGTTCATCCATAAGGATGGCTTAGTTCCCCTTCCTAACTTTCTAGGTGGTTGTACTGATTGTTTCTCTTCCATACTTTCTGACTTTCCTCTTGCACTATTTAACTTTCTTTCTGTAGATTGACTGATTGTAGTTCTGTGACTTCCTCCATGTTAAGACCACTACCATGATGTGCAGGAATATCTCTTTGGTTTTCTAAATACTTCAGATCATGATTTTGTCCAATATCGCTAATTATTGGAACTGATTTGTTAGCTTGGAAAGATACCTTCTTTGTTGATAAAACATCATTGCTACTTAGATCATACAAAATATCTAGGATTTAACTTATCAGTTTCAATCACCTTTTTAACAAAACACAAGCAACCAAATACTCTTAAATGATGTAAAGAAGGTTTTTTGTTATACAATTTCTCAAATAGAGATTTGTTTTCAATCACAACACTTGATAATATATTAATTACTTATATTGTAGTTTGTACATATAAGCCCCAAAATCTTAGAGGAACTCCTGCTTGAAATTGAATAGTCGTAATTTCTAGAATATGTCTGTATTTCCTATCTACTATTCATTTTGTTGGGGTGTGTAAGCACAAAAAATTTCATGTATTATTCCTAAAGTTTTGAAAAGTTCACTGCAATTTACATTTATAAATCCAATGTCATTATCACTTTTCACAGCTTTTACATACTTGTCAAATTGAGTTCTGATGTATGAGAGAAATATTTTCACAATAGTAAAGACATTTGATTTTATCCTTAGCACAAAAATCTAAGTCATTCTAAAAAGATCATCTACAATAATTAAAAAGTATTTATATTTATCAAATGTGGCTTGTTTATAAGGACCCTAAAGGTCCATATGTAACAAATCAAAATTACTAGAGCTACTGGATGTACTAATTGGGAAAAGCAAAGTTAGCACAAAGGCATATAGTGTACTTGCTTATAGTGTGAGTGGTATCATCTAGCCTTAGATTCAGTAATTTCTTAAAAACAAAACTAGAAACAAGACCAAGTCTTTGATGTACTAGATGAATATCTAACTTCTTTGTATGATCAACATCGTCACTAAAATGACTAGCATTTAAAATGACATCTTATTTAGCTATGTTGCTTGATAGAATGCATAATTCTCCGTCTTCTGTACCAATCATCTTTACCTTCCCATTAAAGAGTTCCTGAAACAAACAAAAGTAAGAAAAAAAAGTTGAACAGTTCAATTCCTTGGTTAGTTTTGCTACAAATAGTATATTGAACTTGAACTGTGGAATGTAAAAAACTCTTGACAGTATTTTTTTTTTCATCTAAGGAGCTTGAACCTAAATGAGTAACCAAAGCTATGTCATCATTTGGAAGGTTTACCCTTTTTGGATTTTCTACCTTAGAAATTGATTGGATATCTAATAGACTCGGGTCAGCTACCATATGATTGGTAGCTCCTGTATCTACTATCCAATCTAGATTTAACTTATGAGATATTAAGGTAGTGTTCATACCTACCATATTTGCACAATGTGAAACTTCTGACTTCTTCTTCAGGAAATGCAAAATTTGATTATACTGCTCTTTAGTTAATGTACAGGACTCCAATTGTTTCTGCTGAGACTTGACTTCTAAACATTGATCTAGATCATACATTGGTCCATTCTTGTAGTCCTATGATTATTAGAGTTCTAATTCACTTGCAATGTATCAGTTGGCCTTATGGTATTATCTGTTTTAATAACCATTATAGGCAGAATTGCTTCCTCCTTTCTTTTTGAACTTGTAGTCTTGAGGATAGCTAACAATCTTGAAGCAAGACTCTCTTGTATGCCCTTTATTTTACAAAAATCACATAATATATTCTGATATTTCTTGAACTTTATTGATTTTCACTTATTCTTGAATACATCACAGCATCAAATGCTTGCATATTTTGCAAGTTTACAGGGCCAACATCTAATACACTGGTGCTTGTCGCAACAGACCTCTGACTTTCATCACTAAGGATTATAGAATAAGTCTGATTAACAGTAGGTACAGGGTTCATCATTAAAATTTAACTTCTTGCTTGCACGTATGATTCATTTAGCCCCATGAGAAACTGAAACAACTTTAGTTTCTGAAGATATAAGACATACTCTTTTGACCCTTCACAAGAACACCTAGGAGTTGGAATTAAAGCTTCAAATTCTTCTCATAACCCGTGAGTCTATAATAGTACATAGACACAGAATTTGTGCCCCAATTCAGAGTTGCAATTTCTTTACGCAAATTAAACATTCTTGATCCATCCATCTTGTTAAACCTTTCACACAGATCATTCCATGCCACTTTAATACTTGATGTATACGTTATACCTCCTAAAGATTCTTGGACACAAAATTCATTATTCATGACAAAACAATTGGATTAAGTCTTTTCCAATTGCACACCAAACCTGAAAAATCTTTCTTCTTACATGAACCATCAACAATCCCCAATATGTTTCTACCTAATAATGCAATTTTCATTGACCTATACCTCATAGAATAATTCTCAATCCAATTAATTGAAATGGGATTATTTGTATTCCACTTACATCTGGTGCATGTAGGAATAAGTAATTATTGTGATCGATTCTACCTACGGTTGAAGAATTCCCATTGTTTATGATAATATGAGGCTGGGATTCAATAGAGTTTGTTGCCATTATTGAACTTCCTTAAATCAGACTTAAGAAATTTGTGAAAGATCCAGAATCAAGCAATTAGTTGCGTGCTTGAAGCTTTGATACCATGCAGTTTTTTGAAGATTGAGAAGAAAAATCAAAGAATAAGAGTTCTTAATAAACTCCAAGGATCAAAATAGAGAAAAAAGAATCAGAAAAGAAAGATTGTTGAGAGAGAAGAGATACTATTTCATAATTTATATATCTCATTATTTTCAACAAGAGTCATGCACGTATCCTTGTATATATTCTTAATTAACCAACCTATAACTAATGGTAAAGAAGTAGCTAGTTGAGTTAACTACTTAACTAACATGTTGACTACTTAGTTAATGACACTAGTTAACTTCTTTATCACTAACATCAACAAGAAATGACTCAGAAATTTTTTTGTGTGATAGCATTAAATATAAGAAGATTGTCTATACGAAATAGTTGGAATATAAGGATGAGGATGAAAAATGAAGGCTTAAGGATATCTATAAGACGGTGAATACAGAAGCGAAAATGGCAGTGATGAGTGTTAAGACAACAATGTTTGAGCACTTGTATGTTGAGTTAGGCGAAAAAGGCAGGGATAAGAGATTGTATAGGCTTGTGAGGAAGAGAGAGAAAAGCTCGCGACTTGGAACAAGTAAAGTGTATTAAGGATGAGGAGGGTGAGGTATTGGTGGATGAGACTTTCATAAAGCTAAGGTAGCAAGCTTACTTTCAGAAACTCTTAAACGAAAAAGGGGACAAAGATATTCAGTTTAGTGATTTGGCGCACTCCACTAGTCATCGAGATTTTGGTTATTGCAGGCGTTTCAGAATTGAGGAAGTTAGACATGCTACTAGTAGGATGAACAAAGGGAGAGCGATCAGATCCGATGAGATTCCAATGGATTTTTGAAAGAGCATGGTCAAGGATGGTATTGAGTGGTTGACTAGGTTATTTAATGCTATTATAAAGACTGCTAAGATGTCCGATGAATGGAGGAGGTGTACAATGGTTCCATTGTAAAAGAACAAGGGTGATATTCAAAACTGTAATAATTATAGGGCTATCAAGTTGTTAAGCCACACTATGAAGGTCTGGGAGAGAGTGGTAGAGATGAGGGCGAGAAAATGAGTGTCTATTTCAGAGAGTCAGTTTGAATTTATGTCGGGGAGGTCAACTACTGAAGCAATCCATCTTGTTCGGAGATTAGTAGAGAAATATATAGAGAGAAAGAGGAACCTTCATATGGTGTCAATTGACCTTAAAAAGCCCCATGACAAAGTTCTGAGAGATGTTCTATAGAGATATCCAGAGGCGAAAGGTGTTCCAATGGTGTATATTAGGGTGATAAAAGACATGTATGACAGAGCCAAAACTCGTGTAAGAACGATGGGAGGAGACTCAAAGTATTTTCCTGTTGAGATAAGAGTTTATCAAGGATCTGTGTTGAGCCCTTGTCTTTTTGCCTTAGTAATAGATAAGCTGACACGATCTATCCAGGAGGAGGTGCCATGGTGTATGTTATTTTCAGATAACAAAGTACTGATTGATGAGACTCGGGCTAAAGTTAATGATAGATTGGAAGTTTGGAGATATGTTTTGGAATCCAAAGGGTTCAAATTAAGTAGGACCAAAATAGAATACTTGGAGTGTAAATTCAGTGTTGCAAGAGATGAAACTGACATTGAAGTGATACTTGTCACTCAATCTATTTCAAAGAGAGAAAACTTTAAGTATCTTGGGTCCATCATTCAGAGTAGTGGTGATGTCAACGATGATGTCACACATCGTATTGGGGCAGCATAGATGAAATGGAGGCTTGCCTTTGGAGTATTGTGTGATAAAAAGATACCTCCTAAACTTAAAAGGCAAATTTTACAGAATGGTGGTTAGACCGTCTCTGCTATATGGATGAAGTGTTGGCCAATTAAAAACTCACATATTCAGAAGATGCAGGTTGCGGAGATGCGGATGTTGAGATGGATGTGTGGACATACCAGGAGTGATAAGATTAGGAATGAGACCATCCGAGAGAAGTTAGAGGCAACCCTTATTGCTGACAAGATGAGGGAAGCGAGACTGCGGTGGTTTGGACATGTGCAGAGAAGAAGTATCGATGCTCCTGTTAGGAGGTGCGAGAGGTTAGATTTAGGGGTTACACATAGGGGTAGAGGTAGACCGAAGAAATATTTTGGGGAGGTGATCAGACAAGATATGACGAAACTTCATCTCATTGAGGACACGACCTTAGATAAAAATGAATGGAGGTTGCGTATTAGGATAAAAAGCTAATAGGCAAGTAGAGGTAGGTTGATGTATGACCTTGTGATATAGTAGGTTAGTAGGAGTAGTCGTAAATCCTTTGTTGTCATTATTCATCTTATAATTGTTACTTTTACCGCATTTACATACTATCATTTGTTTTTCATTATTAGTCTTTTTTTTTTCTTTTCTTTTTCCATTTTTCCATATCTAGTATATTCTGCTTACGGGGCTTGACTTTTTAGACGAAGGTTTTTCGAAAATAACCTCTCTATCTCTATGAGGTAGTGATAAGGTCGGTGTACATTTTAAAACCTCACTTGTGGGATTCCACTGGGTATGTTGTTAATAGCCTGAAATCCAATGTCACACCATATAAGAATAAGTAAGATACATAGGAGATAATTTTCTCCTTCATGTCACTCCGTGCATGAATAAGCAAGGTATTTATTTATATAGAAATAAATTTCGGGTAATGTTATGATCCAAATAGAATCAGAACATAAAATGCAGAAAAATCAAAATTAGAAATACTTGGGGACAATTTTTGGTATTTTCATATATGAATTGGATATTGAATTACAATTGAAAACAAGTAAACTAACTAATTTGATAGAAGCCCTAGGACTAGCTACAGATCTGTAGAGAGAGATGAGAAGAAAATTGAGAATTGAGAGAGAAAGAGAGAAGTGATATCGAGAGGAAGAGGAGAGAAAGAATGTGACCTGATTTTCAAATTGATCGATGCCCTTCTTTCCTTTTCCAAAATCAACTATAGGATTCTCAAGGGCAATCATGGCCTTTCAACTTCCATTCTTCACTTAGCCCATTTATTCAAGTCATTACACAGGTACTTAGAAGACTAAGGGCTAGTTTGGTGTAATGGATAAGGAAATATAATTTTGGAATAATTTTTTAGTAGTCCTCAATTCATTATTTGGTTTTAAAGGTTGGGATAACTTATCTTAGTACTAATTGTTAGTATTGGGATAAGTTATTTCTCTCTGGGGATGAAATAACAATCCCATGATAACTTATTCTGGGATAAAGTATGTAAAAATCCAAGCATATCCCCCTTTAAATTTTATTTTATACACTATTTTTATATTAATGTATATTGACATAATTTTAAATAATATTTATTATAACATTCACAACCTTAATTAATTGTTATTTTTATGATAACATATTTTACTATTAAAAATTACATTTTATAAATACAATTTCAATTTATGAATATATTAAAAGTTGAACTTATTTGTCTAATACTTACGTTTATTTATGTTTTGATTTCTCTTAAAATGTTTACTTCACTATTAAATTACATATTTTTAATTAAATAGGTTATTACTCACTTAAAAAATGTAGATAACTTTAAAATTTAATAATAATTTTTTGACTTTAACAAACTTAAATGAATTTTTTTTAAAAGCTAAATAAAATGAAAGTTTTATTTGTAAGCTAAATGGGATGAAAATTTTATTTTTTAAGTTAAATAAGATGAAAATTTTATTTAAAGCTAAATAAGATGGACATTTTGTTTTTAAGTTAAATATATTAAAGTTTAATTTTAAAAACACACGACCTTCCGAAATGACCGAGAACAAGACTTACTTCGATCACCCAGCCTTGATCCACTTTTTGCAGGACTACAATGAGCTCGTATGTTGGCCTCCGTTCAGATACACTTAAGAAGATCCTCAAGTCAGCTTATCCCAATCCACTATCACCTTTCCACCTTCTGTCTGAGTAGTCACGTTAGCTGGCTCGCAATCCACATACAATGGCTCTTTCGTACACACAATTTATATTACATCTTAATTAAGAACTAATTTCTTCACCCATGATCATGTTAGACTAGTTCTACCATGATCAAGTGAAAAAGCCTGATGTGCGCAATTTCTCTGAAGCAACCTTGTCAGAATATTAGATCCACCTTCTGCAGGGGATTGATCTCAACCTGTTGTTTGATTAAATAGCTTACTTTTTTTCACTGGTCACGATCAGCTTCTGTCCAGATGGATACCTATTGCAGGTGAGAAATGAAGATTTTGCTAGTAAGACAGCTTGGTTTTCATCTGCCATGTGACCAAAAGACACACCGAGTAGATATAAGCTAATGATACATTACTCCTTAAACTTTGATGTAAATATCCCCATCAATTTTTTTAAATTCTCTTATAAAATTGTTCTCAGAAAGATATCTGCATATATCCAGATCAATATACCAGCCTGTCTAAAAAGGAGAAAAAAACAAAACGTATGGTAACCACTTAGCAAAACGCAGATGCTGAAAAACATATGTTGCTCGGACTCTTCAAAAATGTCACTGGGTGCATGTCGGATCCTCCAAAAATAGTGTATTTTTGAAGGATCCAACATGGATGCGGCAATATTTTTGGAGTGTCCGAGCAACTAAGCTGAAAAACAATAACTTTCTTTTCATGAGTGTTGTGGACATATATCTAAGTTATTGCCTGAACTTCAAAACAAATTACCTGCTCTAACTCTGAGGTTAAGAGACGTAGCATGAATGCAATTTTCGAAGTAAGTCAAGTATTTCAGTAATGTGGCAGCAAGGTGGTGTGGAGTATTACTTAAGATCCTTTCTCAAACATCATTACCGTAGAATTCTAGCATGCTGAAATGAATTTCGTAAGGTAAAATAAATCTTTTATGAGAAATGGACATGCAATGGAAAAAAATACTCCCTCCGTCCCATTTTATGTGGCACCGTTTGACTTGGCACGGCGTTTAAGGAAAAAGGGAAGACTTTTGAAACTTGCGGTCTAAAATATCCATAAATATTAGTGTGGTTGAAAATCATTTCATAAAGGGTAAAAAGGGAATTTTAATTTGAAACTATTTCTAATTCAAGTAAGGTGACATTTTTTTTGGGACGGACTAATAATGAAAGGGTGTCTCATAAAATGGGACGGAGGGAGTACTATTTTAGTTCCTCTTCTTTCTGTCAATATATGTTTCCACTTGTAATAGTACTACTAATGTAGGAGATTTTAAGTTGTTAATTAGTGTTTTAGTGCCATGACCTATTACATGGTGCAACTTGACCTATATCATCTTGATCCGAGCAAAATTTGGATGGCTTGAGTCATGATCCATTTACTGAGTTAATCAATTTCCGATGGAGTTTGACCCAACCTACCCATTTGAGATATGAGAGTCCTAGAACTCGAGATCCCTTGAAATATCATCTTGACTAAAAAAGGTCAACCCATGACCCACGAGTTGAGATATGAAGAGCACATTACAAGATGTGCACTTCAAGTAATAAGCAGGATAATGGATGTGAAAGTGTGTGTTGGCTTCAAGAACCATCTATTGTAAACATTTCAGTAGAACCTTTCAGGTAAAGGTGAAGCCAGAAGCCGAGCACAGGGGAAACTGAGCAAATTAAATAGTTTTACTGAAAAAGTGATTTCATAAATAAGAATGTATTAAATGCCATAGGTACAACATCATATGCATAAAAAAGAAGCAAACATATTTTCTTCCTCCTAAATTACCCTGAAGCATTAAAGAAAGGGCTTTAAGAAGAACCAAAAAGCAACCAAAATGTATTGGGAAAAATGTGAATACACGAAAGCACAAAAACAGAAGAAAGTTTTAACTTGTATAATGCAAGGGGAGAACACTAAAACACCTAAATCAAAATACTAACATTTCTATCCATCCCTTCTATTATTATAGTGAACAATAATATAAGAGGATTTCCATACTTCAAGTGAGTTACTCAGAAAGCATCCCAAGCGACATAGGCAAATGCCAAAGCCCAGAAGGAAGTCTTTAAAACTTCATTTTTTCTTCATTAATATTTTAGGACATGCAGTACACAAATGGGCAAGGCTAAATGAGTGCTGTAGCATGCATACCAGAAAAAGGAAGATCTGCTCCCTATTCATCCGTTAGAGATGGACTGCACGCAACCACTTCATTGTTGAAAATGTCAAAGCACCACAAATGATCATCTTTTATAACACAACGAGTTATGTAGCGGCCACCTAAACAGCAACTTCAATGCATTACTGTTCAAAAATATTGTTGTGCTCGAATTATGCATATAATCATAAGTTCAAGAACTTTCTAGAGATCTTCTTCTCTGCAATATTTGGCTCCAGTAAAATATTTAGTCTCAGAGCAATATTCAGCAATTTGGCACACTCAAAAAGTTCCAAAGTGCGCAAGCAGACTTGTGTCTACATGTTCTAGTGACAATTGCTCTGGCCAACCTTGTTACAAGTCAGATCTTGTCCGTATCTTTGAAGCAAAACAGAATACAAAATTTCAGTCCTTCAGAAGATTAAGATGTCTGACAGCCCATTTTCCTAACCTTGTGCTATTGTATTCTTTGGAAGAGTCGAGAACTCTCGCTAACATAGGGGCTGTGGGTTGAAATGGCATCTTCTTAACAAAATCTTCAAGCTTATCAAAGAATCCATGCAGACCATACAGCTTTATCATGGATTCATAATGCTCCAATTGTGGAATAATAAAATAATCATGACTCAGTGAATTGAAGTACTGACCACCCAATTCCACACAACCCCGAGAAATACATGCAAGCAGTACAGCTTGGAAGGTAGTACTATCTGGCTTCACTCCATCATCTTTCATCAACTCAAACAATTTCAATAATGCTTCACTTTGTTTGTTATAATAACATCCCAGCATCAGAGAATTCCAGAGAACAACATCTTTCACAGGGGTCCCAATGAAAACATTCAGTGCGTAGTCAAGACAACGACATTTGGAATACATATCAACCAAAGCTCCTCTGATCACAATGTCCAAATCATAACCATTTCTCATCATGAACCCATGAATTTGTTTACCTTGTTCGCGAGCAAAAATATTTGCACAAACCGCCAAGAGAGTAGCAAAAGTGAATTTACTAGGCGTCGCCTCTCGTAGCATTTCCCGGAAAATTACTAAAGCTTCTTCACTCATCCTATGACGAGCATAGCTACTCAACAAAGCATTCCAAGAAACCATATCTCGGAAATGACTCATTTCGTAAAACCAAGCTCTAGCCTTTCTTAAGTTCCCACATTTCCCATACATATCGAGAAGTGCATTGGAAACACACAAGTCGGAGTAGAAACCATGCCTATACATGTATCCATGAACCTGCTTCCCCAATTCAAGATCTGAAAGACCTGCAGAAACATTCAGGATCAAACTTACAGTCACACGATCAATGTCCCTCGTATTATTGCACATTAAAATGATCAACTCTATTGCTTCATCCCACTGAGAATTATGTGCATATCCTGCCAACATTGCATTCCATGAAACTATACTACGTTCAGACATCCTATCAAAAAGCTCCCTTGCTTGCCTGGTTTTCCCACTCATGGCATATGCTGACACCATAGAAGTCAAATGAATCATATTTTTAGTGGATAGCAGGTCAAAAATTGTCCGAGCACACACTAAATCCCCACATTTGGCATACACATCAATCAGAGAGCACGAAACAACCTCATCCTCTTCGTAATTAATCTTGATAATTAATCCATGAATTTGAATTCCTTCACGAAATCCTCCAAAACTAGAACAAGCAACTAGAACATTTGAGACTGTAAAAGTCAGTGGCCTCGCATTAAGACTAATCATTTTGAAAAACAGAAAGATAGACTCTTTTCCATTACCCATCTCAAGATACCTTCTAACAATCACATTCCAAGTAACAGCATTTGGTCTCTCAATTTCATCAAACACTCTCCGTGCATCACCCATTCTCCTACACTTCCCATACACATCCACAAGTGAACTCCCTAAAATCACATTACCACCAAAACCATATTTCAAAATAAGGGCATGCACCTGTCTGGAAAGCCAAAGTGCCAAGGTAGAGGCACAAGAAGAAAGAACACCCGCAAAAGTGACCTCAGCAGCAAAAACTCCAGACTTATGCATATCAGAAAAAACGCGCAAAGCCTTCCCAGCATACCCATTTTGTGAATAAGCAGTAACCATAGCATTCCAAGACCCACCATCTCTTTGAGGCATTTCATCAAACAGCTCTCTTGCATCAACCAAACACCCACATTTACCATAAGCTTCAATTGCTCGATTGAGCAAGAATAGAGGTGGGGTTGGAGCAAAACTGACCAAATGCGACTCGATTTTACGAACTTCAACAATGGCCTTCTTTGATGCACAGATTCTGAAGAGATGAGCATAGAGAGGAAAAGGGAAAGGTACTGGAGCTGAGAACAAAACAGAGACAGCTTTTCCAAGTCTGCCCAAACGAAGATGGTTGATGATTGTGGTGGTTAAGGCTTTGACTTGTGAAGATGATGGCCCTTTGGAGCTGCTGGGAGTGGTGGGTTCGCCATTGATGATATGGTTCAGGACGGAAGCTGCGTTTATACCCATGCAACTTGCATGGAAGGCTGAATTCTTGATGTATGCTTTAGAGGTTCAAACTGTGGTTGCATCTCATCAAACTAACAACAAACCAACATTCATTTGATGAACTGAGGTTAAATGAAACCATTAGAGGTATAATTTATTTATACCAAAGTCTATTTAAATTCAACTTTAAAATTGAAAATATAAATTGGTTCTGTTGACCCTCTTAGTTAATACTTTGTCAACTAAATCTTAAATTCTGAACATTATTATAAATATTATAAATATATGTTTAATTGTGTAGTGCATTTACCATTATGTAGTGCATTTACCATTATGTAGTGGAATATGCA
>JBCEWC010012789.1:0-15588 GCA_038996855.1 Solanum aculeatissimum | reverse complement strand
CAATTTAAAAGGGTTAGGGTTCTTAGGATCTTCAAGGATGAAAGAGGATCCTTGAATCAAGTCCCACATACCTTACTTCAAGAAACTAGTCCACAAGATCAAACCTAATCAAGTCTTCTTTCCCAAATTCTACAAGCTAGATTCAATGGAGATCAAGAGAGCCTTAGGATCTTAAGGGAGAGTGTAGGAGAGTTTGAATGGATGAATAAGGGTTTGGGGAAAGTTTTAGGGGTTTAGGAGACCTTATGGGACCAAAAAGAGGCTTAAGGAAATATTAAATCACAAAAATACCATTAATAAAATACAAATTTCTTGAACTAAGCAGTGTCAAACGGAGCTACAGTTCCCGTTCAATAGTGAACAGTCCGTTCAACCTGCCGTCAACCAAGCCTTAGTCAAATCCTTCAACGTGAATTCTCGGAGGACTTTCTATTACACTTCACGAACTAATAAACGGTCCGTTCAAGGCCTTCCAGCCTTCCTTAGAGCCAAAATCATGAGCCAAAACTTGGCCTAGTCACTATCCACCTTCACGGAACAGTGGACGGCTCGTCAAGTGACAAATGGTCCATTTAAGGATCCGTTGACCTACACTTGGCTTAGGGGTGGTTCCAGGACACCCCAAGCTCACTAGGACACCTAAAGGGACCCTAGACGGACCGTGAAAAGTTTCACGGTCCGTGCAAATGTCCTTGGCCATTTTTCTGAGCCTATCTCCAATGGCCTCTGAATTTTAGACAGTCTCACTGTTTGGGCCATATCTCCCTTACCCGAAGTCCAAAGTGAGTGAAACTACTTGTGTTGTAAAGATAACTGAAAGAGCTTTAATTTGATATGTGGTAGATCACATGGTTCATCCCACATCAAAAGTTATGACCATTTGAAGTACACTACCGAAACTTTCCCTCTAGGCCACTTACTAGCCCAATTTGCATTTGGCCACATAAACTCAACCCGTGGAAACCAAACCTCAACCATGGCTTGTAGTAAATAATAGAATACCAACCATAAGTATATTTCAAAAATGTTCAGGTTGTTACACTACGGCGACACACAACTGGTCTATGGTTGATATTCCTAAATTTACACTCCAAATGAAGAGTAAAGCGGTCTTTGATCAAATATAGAACCTAAAACGAGTTAGGGTCGATCCCACAGGGAATGCGTGAGAATATATCTATCAGCACTTAGTTCCAGGCATAATACTTATTTCCAAATAAAATGTGCATAATGTAAATGGGGTTTTTTTTATTTTAAGAAAACTAAATTGCAAGGAGGTTCTAGTAACAACTAGTTAACGGTAACTACTGGAGTTCAACAATTAATTGCAAAACTGGGATTGTGATCCCCATGAAACCCATTTCAATTTCAAACTTAGGGATTCTTTGATCATGATTACATATACAGAGTAAAGCAATCAATTAACACCTAATTTACCTTCCAGTCCATCTTAAGTGCATTTTGTTCATCACTTTCTAGTTTCAGAACGTTTACCCTTTCTGCCCCTTGCTATGGACCCAAGGATGCTCTTACCTTCCAATCTCAAGCACCTAGACTAGGTTAATAACCTCGAATTCTTTCATAGGATTCTTTTCCTAATCTCTATATCCCTTTTGAGCATGCAATGAATACAGCTCGGCTCATTAAGATATAAGTTAAGTTGAAGAATTCCCATGATGTATATGATGATCACTCTCGAATTTCACCCCATATTTGCCTATCTTAACTAGTAGTTATGGTTTCCACAACACTAGTTGTGGGTTTAGCCTAGCATAATTGAAGAAATCATAGATGGAATTTACAATTGACTACACAAGTAATTCACAGATTACCAACACGAACAAATGGATGAAAACCCATGAATTTGATGAAAAACCCTCAAAAGTTTTGTTCTCTCTTTTAATTCTCTCTCCAGTAGTTCATAATAATAAAAAAACAAACTAAAAATGTATATATATATATATATATAAATATTAAAGAAAACCTAATCCAAATTAAAATAGGAAAACTGGCTATCGGCATGGCTGACGGCGACTACACGGACCATGAGACACTTCACGATCCGTGTGATTTCACTTGGAAATTCCAGTGTTGTCACTGCTTCCTTTCATGGACACCTTCATGGTTCGTGGGATGTCACACGACCCGTGATGGATCCCGTGTTAGTCCACTTTACATGATCTTTTCTATTTTCTACGGTATGCCACATCAGGCAAAAGGTCATCTTCACGGTCCATATATTCTCCCACAGCCCGTGTGAGGTACCGTGGGACTTGCCTTGAGTATTTCATTGCCTCTTATGATTCTACAAATTCAAAGTGCTGGCTCACGATAAGGTTCACGGTCCGTCTCATGCCTCACGAACCTGTACAGCCACTTGGTGTTGCACTTGAACATTTTGTCCACTGCTTCAACGGTCACTGCTTTAGATATGTCATCTACACGGTAAGGTACACAAATCGTGTGCTTCTTCACGTTCTGTGACCGTCTCTGTAGGTTGTGCCTTTGGTGACGCCTAGCTCCATTCCTCTGAGTACATCCTTGTAAAGCCCAAGTGTGAGGCCATGGACGGACCCATGGTTCGTGAGAGGGTTCACGAGCCATGAGGCCTTCCGTGAAACCTCACTTGGGTTCATTTCCATTTTCCTTTATTCTGCGGTGCCTCTCCTCATCTGGATGACTACCCTATGCACCGTGTATGGCCACACGACCCGTGAGGGTGCTCGTGTGGACCTTGCTCAGTCTAGTTTCCTCTATTTAAGTTTCCTTCTTGTCCAAAACTATACCACAGCCTCATTCTTGAAAAATACCACTAAGCAAAATATTAAACCCATAAATATGCTTGAGAACTCGTGAAAATTCAAAGTTAAAAGTGTTATTGGAGTTATATTTTCACGACTCATCAACACCCTCAACTTAAAATTATTTCTTATATTCAAGCATTGACCAAAACACACATCACGACACATAAATACAAGCCTCTAATTAGGATAATACAATAACCCCTAAATCAATCACACACCCCCAAAAAGTAAACTCAACGTTTATGTGCACCCAAACAGACTTACATAGACTAGGTTGAGCATCCCATCACATCCAATTGGTCCATATAGGCTCAAGAAGAAAGAAGATTAGTTGGTTTGGTAACCAAATAGTACATGGATAGCACCCTCACTACAAAGAAGTCTCACTAACTACATATGCATACAACACAGAGACTGGAATGTAGACACTCACGCTCCTAAAAGATTTTCAATTGGCCCACGAGTACAGACCATATGTTTGCCCTTATTTTCATCACTCTAACTTGAATAACCTTATTAGGATCAGATTAGGACCTTTACAACTTATAATGTAGGCTCGGGTTAGGTTGTGGTATATTTAGGATCAAAATGAGGAATTTACCCCTCCAAGGCACTACTTTGGCTTAGCCCTCCACTTTCGGCACATAAATTTTTATTGTCCCCTACTCTTTTTGCTTTTGGGGGCATTTCTACTTTTATTCATTCTTTTTCTCTTTTTATTTTTATTTAATTATATATATATATATATATATAATAATTATTATTATTTTGTGGTTTCACTCCCAAGATTTTCCTTTCTTATAGTAACCCATGATTTGTGTGACTAAACCACCCAAAGCTTGTATGTGCATGCACCCCATCAAGTCTAACCTGTGAGATTTCTATAGAGCATTACAGACATCTTCCAGTTGGTATTTTGATAAAGTATAATTGTGTTGGTTGAAACACTAAATATTGTAGGATATGTGATATGTGTGTGTGAGCCTATTGATCTAAATTTGATTGGCACATTTGTAAAGTAGAACTTTCCCGGTTAGTCCCACTAGACAATTGAATAACTGGATTAGGAGAGGATCTTAGGCCATTTTTTTGTAAAGCCACTCAGCCTAAAATAAACTAACCAAATAAATTTATTCCCTTTCAACTAAAAAGTTGAGCCTGAATAAGTCTTTTCTTTGTTATCACCCAATGCATACCCCTTGTCGATTTGTGAATCCTTACTTTGGCCCTGGTCTCTCCAAGGACATTGTGAACCTCAATTTAGGCCAAATACCTAAGTTGAGGGTGACTTTTACTAGCCCTGTTCCTTTTAAAAAGACATTGAGCCCCTTAACCTAAGCCAAAAGCCTAAGTTGAGGGTGACTATTAAGGAAAAACAGAAGAATAAAAAGGGAAAGAATTAAGTGACGGAAAGAAAGGAAAATCTTGGGAGTGAAACCAAAAACAAAAGTGTCACCAGTCATTGTTTTTGTAGTCACAGGTACACAGGTGTGATGGGGAGGTCCCTGAAGAGGTCCATGATGGGCACCACACGCGTCGGAGCTTAAAGTGAGAAAACATGGTGAAGGTCAGCATCACTGGTTAGTACACAGACTGTGTGTTATCACACGGACCGTGAAATGCACCTCCAAATAAGTACTTGAAACTCTTCATGTCACGACAAACGGATGGCCAAATGAATTGTGTGACACCACACGAACCATAAAGCCAACTGTGAGAGGTGACTTAATGCTGCAGGCTTCAAATGGCATCACACGGAAAGTGAAATGGATCGTGTAACATCACATAAGCCGTGTGGCCAACCGTGAGAGGCCACAAGCATAAAGGGGCATCAGACGACAGTCCAAATGGACTGTGTCACGTGTCACGGTCCGTGTAGGTTCTCGTGAGGTGGGGTTAACCAGTTATGACTGGTCAAAATTGATTATATTTAACACCCCACATGCCCTATTCCCCATTTTCCCTGCCTCTCTCAATCCACTCACAAATATTCTCTTAAATCTACCATAATCTATCTTTTTCACTATGATATAGGGATTCCTCTCATAATTCATAGAGCAATTCGTGGTTTGGGCCTTCGATTCTTCAGCACACTTTCAATTTTCATTCAAGTAAGTGGATTTGTTTTCTTCTTGTTTGAGTGTAATTGTAGTTGCATGTGCCTATACTTGTATAAAATTGAAGGTCTAGGTTTTGAGTTTTGACTTGGCATGGTAGATTGAGTAAAGTAAAGGGTTTGGTAGAAAATATCCACCATTGTTGGCCCCTAGAAGGTTTCCCCATGAGTGTGAAGTAAAATTAGGGTGTATTCGTCATTTTATTATAGAAATCATAGGTGTAGAATGGTACGAGGAACCAAATCTGTGTGCAAAATCACTAGATCGTCAAGGGGAGTATCAAATGTTTTCCGCGTTGATTCCCCACGATGGCCTTCACGGGTCGTGTACCTTCACACGGACTATGTAATGGTCTGTTTGGTGAGCCTTGCGAAAAACTATCCATCACTACCCTCACGGTACCTCCTACGACCTGTATGTCACTCACGGTCCATGTGAGATTCCGTCCAGAGGTTACCCTCTCAGACCACCTTAGGTCACTTCATATGGACCACATCACGGCCTGTGTCATGTTACACGGTCCGTGTAGGGGTCCCGTCCTAGTGTCCATTCTCACACCACCCCAAGTCTTGTCAATGGTCCACCTCACGGCCCATGGTACGTCACATGGTCCGTATAGGGGGTCTCGTCCAGGTGTTAAATCTTATATCATCCCAAGTATGGTCAGACGGTCCACCTCTCGGTCCATGGCACATCACACAGTCCATGTGGGGGCCTGTCTAGTTGTGTTCTGTTAATCTATTTATTAGTTGTTTCAATAACATATGATTTCAGTTTGTGTACTTTGAATTAGTGTAATTTCCCTATGATACACCAAGTGATTCCACTATTAAGGGTTATTACCACTTGTTATATCGTAGGGGAAGTCTAAGTACCCGTTAGTATGTCATCCTATAAGGTCTAAAAGTGCTTACCGTGTCTTTTCTTTGTTGCGTGCAGTTATCATGACCCCATGTTGCAAGTCTGCACCCCCCGGGAGGAACTTGGGTCTCACCTGCATGATTCTCTGACCGAGTCTTCTAGCCACCAGACAAGTAGTGGCTCGGGTGATGATTCTTCTAAGGGGTCTGAGGTACGTTATATAGGAAATGTCTTACCTCACTCCCCTCGCACCACGCGGGCCCGAGAAGCACACCAAGCCTTAACCCCCCTGCCTGACGAAGGGGTCCCTCTTGTAGATATGGAGGAGAATGAGGCTGCTTCTGAGCATGAACAGGAGGAGCACATCTTTACTCCTGAAGGCCCTCAGCAGGATACCGACACCGATGAGGTCGAGCTCAAAGACAACAATGATGAAGTCATCTATTATGCTATCTCTCGGACTCCGAATAATGAAATAGAGAAGTTAATCATCATTTTTCTTTGAGCCCATTAGACCACCCTGGGAGCCAATGACATAGTTTCTCATAGGCTCACTAAGGGCTCCGAAGGGTTTTAGCGGAGGGTTGTTCTGCTGGAGTATCGAATGTTGACAGACCAGTTGGATGTTATCTTAGAAATTAAAGCTACATTTGAGTTCCACCAGTTTGGGTGAATGGCCCAGAACCCGGGATTCTACGAGCCAACCCTTATTCAAAAATTTCATTCATCATATGCGACTAACCTGATAAACTCTATGGGGGCGGCTCCAAAATGCTTAGAAGATATATGGCCATGAAATTGGCCCCACTAGAGTATTTGTTTGTTTGGGGTATGGAAATGGACATTTCTGAGGCCACTATCAACAGGTTCTTGCATAGGGTAGACTATACTACGCCAACTGATGGGCTATAAGTGGCTAAAGTCCACCAAGTTTCTGAGGAGGCACTGATGGCGAATCCTATGTCTAGGATCGCTGTGGTGAGATAGATTACGCAGCAGATAGCATTACAAGGTGCAGATGTTGCTTGGGTCACCGACCCGTGGATACCCATTGCATAGGCCTCCCTGACATTTCTAACCAAGTTTTGGTGGTATGTGGTGTGTGCCCGCTTGTGACCCACCTTGAATGATAACACCCTCCAACTGTCGCAGACATCACTTGTAGTATGTATAATTGCCTGCTATGCTATTAACGTGGGCTGAGTTATTTCTACAAAGATGAGGGATAGGGCATTGACTGACCGGGTTGTCTTCCCATTTCCCTTCTTGATTAGAGCCCTCTATCGGTGGGGTCATGTCTCTACTACTAAGTATCTGGACTAGAAAAGTTTTCCTTCTTCAGCGATCAATATTTCTTTGATCAAAGATATTAATAATCCGCTCTTTCGGATCAGAGGCTAGCGGCCTGGTGGCCCGACTATGTTTCCTCAAGCCGCCTCACAGCAATCTATTGCCTTTGAAGGCTTTTTGGGTATTCCATCGATGGGTGAGGCATCAGAACAACCCGAGGGCAGCAGTTCACATGCACCTATGGCACCGGGATATGTCTATGCCCCTTATGAGTTTCTGGCCAGGTTTTACAATAATTAGAGACAAACTCGGGCCATAGTAGATAAAAGCATTTAGAGCATACTGTAGGTAGTCCAAACACACATAAATCATGTTGTGGAATCTCTCAACGCAAACATTCTCCATAACCAGGTAAATAGCTTAGAAGGATACTTCAATGACCAGGTCAATAGCTTGTCCGAACTAGAAGTGGAAAATATTGTGAACACGGTCACAGAAATGAAGAAAAGATAGTCGTGCTCACTGCTAATTACAACGCCCCTCCTTCACCTCCTCCGGCAGAGTCACTGATGAACTTATTTGCTGCCCCGACCCCTACACCTTCTTTGGAAGATTATTGGGGTATTACTCCAGCACCAACGACTGCTATTGTGCCCCAGGATAAGGCCCCTAGGCATAAAAAGAAAGATAAAAAGAGGTCTCAGCAGCACAACCCACCATCGGATGCAAAGAAGGCTGAGAAAAAACAATTGATCAAGGCACTTAGAGCCCAAATGCGGGCTGTTGTAGAACAGGTGGAGAGGGAGAGGCTTGCTTATGAGGTGGTTGTAACTGGAGCCTCTGGGAGTTCATTTGGCCAGGACCCATGCTTTGATGGATACGACCCTACTGGGGGGTCACACCCTGTTGATGTTGATCATCTCGACGCTTAGGGCGTCTCAGGTATGTCCTTCCACTTTGTTTTGATGTTTCCTATTTTCTGTGCATTGAGGACATTGCACTATTATTTTGGTAGGTATGGGGCATTCCTGCCACCTTGGAGTTTTTGTTGTCATGTTTCTTTTCTCTCAAGTGGATTATCTAGTAGAACTGACATGTTTAGGTTGTATTGTTTGCATAAGTATAAATCTTGATAGGAGTCTATAATAACACATGATTTGTGTGACTAAACCATCTAGATATTGTTTGTTCATGCACCCCATCTAGTCTAATATATGAGATCTCTATAGAGCATTATAGACATCTTCCAGTTGGTATTTTGATAAGGTATGATTGTGTTGGTTAAAACACTAAATAGTGTAGGATATGTGCCATGTGCATGTGAGCCTATTGGTCTAAATTTGATTGACACACTTCCCCAGTTAGTCCCACTAGAACAATTGAATAACTAGATTAGGGGAGGATCTTAGGCCATTTTTATGTAAATCCACTCAGCCTAAAATAAACAAACCAAATAAAGTTGTTCCCTTTGAACCAAAAAGCTTAGCCTGAATAAGTCTTTTCTTTGTTATCACTCAACACATATTCCTTGTCTATTTATGAATCCTTACTTTGGTCCTGGTCTCTCCAAGGACACTGTGAACCTTAATTTAGGCCAAATACCTAAGTTGAGGGTTGCTTTTACGGGCCCTGGTCCTTTTAAAAACACATTGTGCCCCTCAGCCTAGGCCAAAAGCCTATGTTGAGGGTGACTATTGAGGAAAAATAGAATAATAAAAAGGGAAAAGAGTTAAGTGACGGAAAGAAAGGAAAATCTTGGGAGTGAAGCCACAAAACAAATTTGAGATAATATATATGAGAGGAATGAGAGAGGTAGGAAAAATAGGGAATGGGATGCGTGGGTGTTAAATATAATCAATTTTTACCAGTCAAAATGGGTCAACCTACCTCATGAGCAGTTACACGAACCGTGACATGTGACACGATTTGTTTGGACTATCATTTGGCGCTACTTTATGCTTGTGGCCTCAAATGGTTGGCCACATGACCCGTGTGATGTTACATGGTCCATTTGGCTTTCCGTGTGATGCCACTTGTAGCCTACAACATTAAGTCACCTCTCACGGTTGGTTTCACAGATCGTGTGGTTTCATACGGTCCGTTTGGTCATCCATTTGTCATGACTTGGAGAGTTTCAAGAACTTACCCAGAGGTGCATTCCACGGTCAGTCTCACGGTCCGTATGATGACACACGGTCCGTGTACTGACTAACGAAGGCGACCTTCACCATATTTTCTCACTTTAAGCTCTGACGCGTGTGGTGCCCATCATGGACCTCTTTAGGGACCTTCCCATCACACCTACGCGTACTTATGACTACAAAAACAATGACTGGTGAAACCTTTTCTTTAGATAGAGCATGGGTTGCCTCCCATGAAGAGCTTGATTTAACATCGCCACACGACACAACTCCTTGACTATTAAGAATTTGTCAAGGTGCACTACCTCCACCACGGAGACCTCAACAGCAGCACCCAAGTATTTATTGACCCGTTGATCATTAACCTTGAACCAATGCCCAGTTTTAGCTTCAAGCTCCAGTGCACCGTGAGCTAATAACTGAGCAACTTTGTACGGTCTAGCCCATCTACACTTGAGTTTTCCTAGAAAGAGTTGTAGCCTAGAGTGGTATATTAACACCCTAATGCCCACATTAAAACTGTGCGGTGTGATATGCTGGACTTTCATCCTAGATTTTTATAGTGCAGCACTGTCATACGCGTGCAGCCGAAACTCATCAAACTCATTGAGTTGGTCAAGTCTCAATTTTGTGGCTTCCTCCCAGTTCATGTTCAACTTCTTCAAGGCCTAGAGTGCTTTATGTTATAATTCCACTGGCAGATAGCAGGCTTTACCAAACACCAATTGGTACGGTGACATACCAATAGGGGTTTTGTAAGCCTTCTAGTAGGCCCACAATGCATCATCTAACTTCCTAGACAAATCAGTTCTAGATGCATTTACAAACTTGGCCAATATCTTCTTGATCTCCCTGTTTGAAATTTCAACCTGGCCACTAGTCTTTGGATGGTAGGGTGTAGCAACCTTATACTGGCAGACTCCATACTTGGCCAGTACTACACGGAAGATCTTGTTACAGAATTGGGTCCCCCCCCCCCCCATCACTGATGATAGTTTTGGGAGCCCTAAATCTGGGAAAGACATTTCTCCTTAGAAATTGTACTACACTCTTACTCTCATTATTCGGCAGTGCCACTGCTTCTACCCACATTGAGACATAATCAACCGCCACAAAGATATACCTTATATCATAGGAGCTCACAAAGTGGCCCATGAAGTTCATACCCCAAACATCGAATATCTTAACCTTTACAATAGGTGTCAAGGACATCTCCTGGCATCTAGAGATGTTGCCCTTGCGCTGACATTGATTACATCTCTGCACTAGGTCGTGGGTGTCCCTGTAAAGGGTGCGATAGTAGTACCCACATTGCAGTATACTCTTGGAGGTCCTGGAACTACCATGGTGGCCCCCCACTGGTGAGACATGACAGGCCTCCATCACACACATCATCTCTTCTTCAAGGATGCACCTCCGAATTATCCTATCAACACATGTGCGGAACAATAATGGCTCATCCCAAAAGTACCTACGCATATCATGAAGGAATTTTTTTCTCTAGTGAATGGTCAGGTCCTCAGTCATGATGTCACTCACCAGATAGTTAGCATAATCAGCAAGCCAAGGGATTAAATCAACAGAAGCGGCTAATACCTGCTCATCGGGAAATAAGTCATTGATGGTTAACCAATTATTACCCCTGGACTCATCCTCCAGCCTAGATAAATGGTCTGCTACTTGGTGTTTGGTCCCTTTTCTATCTTGGACCTCAAAATCAAACTCTTGCATCAATAGTACGCACTTGATCAATCTTGGTTTGACATCCTTCTTAGCCGTGAGGTACCTCAAGGCTGCATGATCAGTGTGCATAATCACCTTTGTATCCAAGAGGTAGGCTCATAATTTGTCAAATGCATACACTACTGCCAACAACTCTTGCTCAGTCACGGTGTAATTCCTTTGAGCCTCATTGAGGGTCTTGTTGGCTAGTAGATGGGGTGAAAAACTCTATTGTGCTTCTGACCCACCACAACACCCACAACAGTTTTGTTGGCATCACACATAATCTCAAAAAGGGCTGACAAGTCAGGAGAAACTACCACCCACGTAGTAACCTACTTATGCTTCAAGGTCATAAAGGCTTGCATAAGGTTTGCATCAAATTGAAACTTAGCATCTTTCTCCAACAACTTACACAATGGTTGCGCAATTTTGGAGAAATCTTTGATGAACCGGCGGTAGAAGCCTGTATGTCCCAAAAGACTTCGGACCTCTTTTACAGAAATAGGTGGCGGTAATTTTTCAACAATCTCAATCTTTTCCTTGTCTACCTCTATGCCTCTTTTTGAGATCGTGTGACCAAGGACTATACCTTCTTTGACCATGTAGTGGCATTTTTCCTAGTTCAAGACCAGGTTTGCTTCCTCACCACGCTCTAGTGACCTACTAATGTTAAGAAGACAGTCATCAAATGACTCACCCACTATAGAGAAGTCATCCATAAATACCTCAAGGGTGTCCTCGACCATGTCAGAGAATATAGATATCATACAACGTTGGAAAGTGGCTTGCACAACCTAAAGGGCATCCACTTGAATGTGAACATCCTATATGGACAAATAAATGTGGTTTTTTCCTGATCCTCGGGAGCTATAGATATATGATATTAACCCGAATACCCGTCCAAGAAATAGTACCACCATAGGCCTGTCAGTCGATCTAACATTTGGTTTATAAAAGGCATGGGAAGATGATTCTTTAAGGTTCATTTGTTCAACTTCTGTTAGTCCATGTAGACTCGCCAGCTAGTTACAGGTCGCGATGGGACTAACTCATTCTTTTCATTGACGACCATTTTCATGCTCTCTTTCCTTGGAACACACTACACTAGGCTAACCCACTGACTGTCAGAGATTGGGTATATAACCCTAGCATCCAACCACTTGATAATCTCCTTTTTCATGACCTCTTGTATGGGCGCGTTTAGTCGGTGTTGATATTCAATGTTAGGCACACAATTGTCTTTCAACTTGATCTTATGTGTGAATGTTCCCGGTGGAATCAGAACAATATTTGCAATGGACCAACCAATAGCCTTTTTGAATTTCTTAAGTACCCCAACAATGTCATCATCTGACCGTCTTGTAAATCTGTTGCCACAATCACAGGAAGAGTGTTATTATTACTAAGAAATTCATACCTCAGGTGATGTGATAGTTTCTTGAGCTCCAAAGTAGGAGGCTCCTCAACAGTCGGCTTAGCAGGTGGAGATGGTCTATTCTGTAAATCCAGATCCAACCTTCTGGGCACAAAGGTTTTGGTTCCCCTGCCCTCTAGCACTTGTATAGTGACCTTATATTCATTCATACCATCATCTGGTAAGTTCATTATTACAGCTGCCAGTTCTTCTACACCCATCTCTCCCTCAATCGGGACCTTAGAAAAGTAGGTCTCATCTACGTCGATGACTGACATTACTGTAATCTCTCTGGGTCGCTTCATAGAAGTACATACATTGAACTTCATCTCCTCTGAGTTTAGCCTGAAAGTTAGCTCTGCGCATTCCACATCTACCAATGCCCTGCCATTAGCTAGAAATGGTCTCCCAAGAATGATAAAAACTTTAAAGTCAACCTGACAGTCTAGAACAACAAAATCTTCTAGAAAGATGAACCTGCCCACCTTAACCAACATATCACATAGAATTCCCACGAGCCTCTTTACTGACATGTCTACCATGAGTAGTTGTATAGTAGCGGGGGTGGGCGCTTCAAAGCTTAGCTGCCTGTAAACTGCTAGTGGCATCAAATTTATGCTAGTGCCCAAGTCGTAGAGGGCCAGTGCAAAATCAAAATACCTAATAGTGCACGGGATAGTGGAGGCTCCAGGATCCTTCTTATTCTCAACTAGTGATCTCGTGGCAATCACACTACTATGGTGGATGTTCCCTACCAACTCAGCTTTGATTGTCCGCTTCATAGTCACTAAGTCCTTCATGAACTTAGCATAACTGGACATCTGCTAAAGTGCCTCCACCAAAGGTATGTTTACTGACAGTTCCTTCAGCATCTCAAAGAACTTCTACAACTTACCATTTTCTACCTTCTGCTTCTGCCTCCGTGGGAATGGTGGTGGCGGCTTAAGGAAAGTTGGTAGAAGTTGTGAATTTGGTTTATCAGACCCCCTAGGTTTCTTGACGATCTTAGCGTCATCAGGTGTCACTTTTGATTCTTCAACTAACTCATCAACATGTTTCTGACTGGTGTGTGACACATTGCTACCCACTTTAACTGCACTGTCATCTCTGGATGGAACCGGATCAGGAAGTACTTTACCACTTCATGTGGTCATGTCCATACAGTGACAATCATTTTTTGGATTCTGGATCATGTCACTGGGAAGAGCCCCGACCTTCCTCTGGTTCAGTGAAGCTGATAACTGGCCCATCTTCTTCTCTAACTGCTTAATAGAGGTGGAGTGTGAGTCTACTAATTGGCGAATGTTAGACACCTCACCCTTCTTATCCCTCACTCCACATTCTATAGATTCAACCTTGTCAAGCATTTTGGCCATCATCTCCTCCAACTTAAAGGTGCCACCCCCACTGCTCTGACGCTCCTTGTTCATGGGGGGCACATATGCTCCTGGTTGGTCATTTCGATAGTTATCTCTATTATGTGAGCTTCTGGTGTCTCTCAATCTAGGCTAATCATTGTAGTTTTCGCACCCATAGTTATGACCTTGGTTCCCGAAGTTGAATGTCTGAAAACCCCCCTGACTGTTTAAAAGTTTGTCCTCTTCATCAAAATCCAAACCTGCATCATCATACCTGGCAACAATATCAACTGCTTTCACCTTCTCTAGTCCTCCACCCAATAATCTTTCAATCAGCAAGTCCATTTGGGTTCACATGTGTGCCATATCCTGGTCTCATTCCTCTTCTTTCTTTCTCTATTCTGCAGTCATCTCAATAATGAACCCTGAGAAATCTCCATCTTTGGTATACCATGCCCTGCTATTCTTAGTTTTTTTATTCTAGATCACCACAATATCAAGAAAATTCCTAGCCATGTATGAACCCCTACAAGCAGCATCAACAATAGGTTTAGTGATGAAATTGAAGGACCTTTAGAAAACCTCATTTAGGTGCTCATCTGTGAGGTTATGGTTGAGGCATTTCTTGATATTTTGTCTTATCCTCTCCAAGTCTCATACAAGGCCTCAGTCAGTAGGTGCTTGTGAGTCCCAATCTCATCTTTCACTTTAAATTTCGCAAATGCAGGGAAGAATATCTCTAAGAATGCTTGTTTCAACTTACCCCATGTGCGAATAGAGTCATGTAGGAGCTCATTGAGCTACTTTGTTGCCTCAAAAGACAGAGACAATGGGAACAACCTCAACCGGATGGCTACTGACTAACCCTTGGAATTTCTGACAATTGACAGGTGGCCAAAATATTCATGATGTGCTTGTTTGCATCCTCATGTGCCTACCCAGTAAATAAAGCCTTCAATGTGATCATCTGAAGCATCATGATAGTGATGGTGAATTTCACACCAGGAGGCAGTGGAGGTAAGAAAATGGCTCTAGTAGCCCCAGTGCCATCATCATCATCATATATTGCACGTGGCTGTTATGGGGCAAGTTGTCTAACTCCTTCTTGATGTTGAGGAGGGATTGTTGACACCCAATTTTGACCGACCTAAACCCATTTTAGATCGTCATTTAGTTAAAATAGGTATTTTTAAAACTTTTAAAATACATGAGCTTATTTTCAAATGTTATCCTATAATTACATTTTTATACTTTCGAAAAAAAAATAAATAAAGTAAATAATAAATATATTTCGTCCTTATCATAAGTTTTTATTATTATTATCATTATTACTATTATTACTTTATTATAACTATTTTAATAGTAAATATTTGTCAACATCATATTTTCAAAAATATTATATGCGTACATATATTTTTATATTGTTTTGTATTCTAAAATATATATATATATATTTAATGCATTACGTAGTAATTTTTAAAATATATAACGTATTTTTCTTTACATAACGATTGTTGTTAAAATGCTACGTATTTTTAAATATCCTAATTAATTAGGTGACGGTCTATTCAGTTTCATCCTAATTTATTCAATTCGTAGTCTTTCCTATCAACTTCATTGCAATTCTAGAAATGTATTTCAATTCTAGTCAATTCTTGTGCAATTTCTTTCAATTCTAGCCTAAATTGAGTTAACTTGTGACTTAATTGTAAATTTTAACCCAATTTCATTTAATCAAAGTCGGATAACCCATTTTATACCCGGATCCGACCCACCAACTATCTTTCAATCTCAACCGTTTGATCTCTTAATCCAACGATCCAGATTGAATCCTCTTTTGTTTCCTTTTAATTAAAACCCCAAAACCCTAAAAAACAT